>JAMXBB010000004.1:43986073-44217494 GCA_024138015.1 Lumnitzera littorea | reverse complement strand
GGGGTGGTGGAACCGAGATGTAAACAAAAGAGAGAAGATACATTTGATTAAGGTTTAAAGTAGTTTTCTTTTTATTCTTTTCAAATTTCAACATCGGAAATAATAAGAGAAGATAATTGATCTTGATTCAAGGATTGGAACTCCTTCTGGGTTGTTTCATTCTTCTTATTATATTCTTGATTTGGATATTATTTTCCCTATTATTTCTTTTGTGCTTTGTTGATAGTGCTTATTGGATACTTTATATTGTCAGTTAATGAATAGTGATTATAGTTTGAAGTCTTTAATTCCTTAATTAGGACATGTATTTTATCTTTGTTGGAATACGTATTAATTAGGATTAAATCACGAGACCTTTTCTAACTGTTTATTGTGAATTGGATAATCTGAATTAAAGAGACTTAATGTATGTCTTTAATTTAATTAAAGTTTAGAAATGAGAGAGGATTCATTTAGTTTATCTCTTGTCTAGTGATAGGAAGGATAAATCGGTTAACCTTAGATATTTGCTTTGTGAGAAGGAATTCTTAATGCTAAATTACTTTAAAACTAAACCTGTGAAAGACATCTTTGTTATCATTAACTAATATTTCTAATTATGTGGTAGCAATTGAATCTTTATGGATACTGAATATCCCAATTTACTTGTTTTATTAATTTAATGTTAGAATTTAATTATTCCATAAATTTTTTATTTTAATAGCTTATATCTAGAAGAGATTAAATACTATTAATAATTAGATGTCATTCCTTATGGGTTTAACCTAGTTCTCACTAGTTTTATTTCTGCATAGGCAACCTAGTGCACTTGCTGGTAAAAATACACTTTTGTATTTGTTATAAAAAGTAAAATTATGTTAAGCATATCAAACCTAAATGCTAACTGAAAAGGAGTTTCGCCTATTGAAGTCATGTATGTGGTCTTATATCCCCATAAGATGTTCGGAAGCTTGTCAGCCCACTTTCTTTTTTCTTGGTCCACTATTTGCTTCAAACTATATAATATAGTTTTGTTTAGTACTTCGACTTGTCTATTAGTTTACAAATGTGTAACTAAGGCATAATTCAACTAAATGTCACGCTTGTTGCAGAAAGCTCGGAACTTATCATTGTCAAACTATAGACCATTATCAATAATAGTCATATAGCTAACTTCAAATCTCATTAAGGTGAAATTGAACACAAAGGACTCTACCTTTTGCTCAATAATTTTTGCTAACACCTTGGCCTTCCCCCACTTAGCAATGTAATCAACCGTAACCAACAGAAACTACCCCTATCTTGTGGCCTTCAAGAAGGGGTCCCAAAATGTCTAAATCTCATTAAGTAAAAGGCCTGGGACTAGTCAAATGTTGTAATTCATTAAAGAGACCATATCTATTGCATCATGCCTCTGGTATTGTGGGCAACATTGTACCAAATATTTTTTGCATCCTCTCTCATGGTCGACCAATAATAACCAAGCCTTAATACCAAAAACATACAACGTTTAAGACTTTACATGATTGTTACATACCCTCGCATGAAATTGGAAAGAACTTATTATACTTCCTTGGGTATGAGACAACAAGGGTAAGACTAACTAAAGCTGCATTAATATAGTTGGTCATCGATCATGGTGTAATTAGTAACTTGGTACATAAGCCTTTGAACTTCTTTCCTATTGATAGGCAACACTCCATCTTTTAGATAGTTAATAATTAGATCCATTCAAGACTTTTCCTTTGGTATGGTTGTACTTCAAGATAATGTTGAAATGTCTTTAGGCTCTTTTACTGCAAACATTCAATAAAAAGCCGGTCATTAAAATTTGGGAGCAATGTAGGCTAACCTAGATAATTTTCGATGACCACATTTTGTACCCTTGGTACCTTTATGATTGTAAAAGGATATGGACTCCTTAGTGAATGTTTGTACTATGGTTAAGTATAAGCTCATCACTTCACCTTTTGCTGCATATCTCCCTTTACCAAATGAGCAATCAATTGCGAATCAGAAAAAGCCTTTATTCTTTTAGCTTTGACCTCTTTAGCTAGCCTTAGCCTAGCAATCAGTGCTTCATATTCAGCCTCATTGTTACTTATTGAGAATCCAAATTTACATACATATTGGACCCTTAGGTCATATGGTTCTTGTATCACAACACCTACTTCGCATCCTTCTCAAGTCGTGATAGGAATCTGCCACTTGGGCCCCTCGCTCAAGCCAAAGCCAAAGATTTACTTACCCTAGTCATTCGAACCCTTCATAGCCAACCTAATCCTTTAGATTCCAACCTTACTTGTGAAGACGCCAACCTGCTTGACTACTTCAATTTTCAAGCTATTTGGTGTGTTTCCTTAACAAGCCTAGACTTAGCCGAGCTAACAAGAACCGTAGAGATCGACCTTCCAACCTTTATAGCAGGTCGACCCTTACTCTAAGCCTATGACGCCAAATTGCCTAAGGATTCTACTACCCCTGACCTTATCTAGACATGTTAGAAACCATTATTGGCTAGTGTTATAACCTCCCCTACGAAGATACATATCCCACTATCCATGCACATTAACTTGGAAAAAGAAGATTCTCTCTCGAAGGATTACTTAATTGGCCTTTTTCCTTTGTATTACTCGTAAAATGTAATCTTTACCCTTTTTAGTAAATTTAGCATGAATGTAACCCTAGGGAGCATTCAAGAACAGTAGCTATAATCAGAATCCCTTTGATCATTAATGAAATTTTCCTTTTGTTAAGTACTTTCGTGTGAAGTTCTCCCTTATCCCAACTCATAGCAACCCTTAAGTAAGATTATGCCAGCAAGTGGCCTTACATTTCAGATTGGTGCATCACATCTAGTGAGATGTTGGTTTGTAAGTGCTTTGAGTGGTAAGTCACATTCATGAGTAGCATATGAGACTTAACCTTTTCTTTTGTGTGTTTTTATATCTAAAACCATACCCATCCTTTCTCCAATAGCTATTCTCTAAGGGGCTTATCTACGCTATAGGAAGCCCTCTTCCGAGGCACGCATTTGTTTCATATCACCTTGGTATCGGAGCTCAAGGTTTTAAATAGGGTCGAGAGTTGACATTTATGTATGTGAGTTAGTTGAGGAGTGTTGTATATTGGTTGTGTTAGCCACTAATTGTAATAAGTCTATTAGATTGAGTACTAGATAGAGTGTTTTGAAGTAATGGTGGTTAGAGTTCTGAGTATTTGATTGAATATAGGTTGAGTATGTTTGAAGAGAATCTATAGTGCTCTGTTTTAAATTTGTGAAGCAGAGTTGTGAGTTAAGCCAAGATTTGTGATTCAAGTTGTTTATTATAGTCTCAAATAGTAATTACCAATTATTGAGTTGTGTTGTGGTGCATTAGTTCCCAAAGGTGAAGGAATGACGAACCTAAGCATGAATGCGATAATTGGGAACAATGAAAGTAACACTCCATGAAGATGCTAACAAATGGAGCAGACTATAAGGACCACTGATGAGCAAATTGACTGCCTTATAGGATTAATGGAAATTATGATGACTTTGATGCAAGGTATGATGGTCACCCAAGCAAGTGAACTCCAACAACTTGACAGTTAAGCTAATGAGATCACTCCAGCTAAATACCGAACTAATCATAAGGTTAACTAAGCTCATGACTTCCGTGCAGAAGGGAAGTCAACTTAGGTTGTCATGTGCCACTTGAGAGATAAAGGAGAAACCGACCTTATCAACCTACTAGTTCCCAACCAGTTCCAATAGGCTAACCTACCTAAGGACATGGCAAGAAACTTATTGGTTCAACTTTGGGCTAAAGGAAGGTTAAATGCAAAGCTCAAAAGTAGTAAGTAAGGAACAAGGAGGGAAAGAGAAGGAATTTGAAAAGAGGCAACCTCCACAAGAAAGATTAGCAAACTAAAGTGCTTTAAGTGCAAGGGTGTTGGCTACATAGATGCTTAACATCCTAATCGATGTACGATTGTCAAAAGGTGAGATACCAACCTTTGAAGTCTACAGTACGGATTAAGAAGGTAGTGAAGATGTGGAAGAAAGAAAGGATAGAGTAAAGGTAGAAGTTACAGGGGATCACATCTATCTAGAAGAAGCAAACATGCTAGCATTGGTTATCTGTTGAGCTCTTAGCGTAGAACATGATCAACAAGAAGAGTAACTCAAGAATTTGTTTCATATCACCTACAAGGTAAGCCATCAACTATGTGCTTTGATTATTGACAATGGAAGTTGTACGGATGTTACTTCTTCTAAAATGGTAGAACAATTGAAATTACTGACCTCTATGCATCCTAAATTGTACAAACTGCATTGGTTGAATGAGATGGGATCATTGCTTGTCACGAAGCAAGTGTAGTTGCTAATCACTATTAAGAGTTACAAGGACAAGGTCTTATCATATGCATTATCAATGTATACTTCTCATATTTTACTAGGTTGACCTTAGCTATTAAATCGAAGGGTCATGCATAATGTGTATAGGAATACCTATAGTTTTGACAAAGATGGCCTACCTATTACACTTTTCTTGATGACACCAAGTCAGGTTGGTAGCATGCAATCTAGGCTAATTCAAATGGCCAACAAGGCTTTAGCGATGAGTCAAATTGAGCTAAGGGAAACTATAAAAGTCAATGAATGGATCTTCTTGTTAGTATGAAGATTGTTGGAAATGCAGAGATAAGCTGACCTACTTAAAGAAGTCGAAAATTTGCTAACCTATTTCTTGACGAGTTACTAAAAAGATTAACCCCAAAGCAAGGAGTAAAGCATGGCATTGATCTACAACCTAGGGCTATACTACCAAATCAACTAGCCTATCATATGAATCCTGAATAGGTTACTAAGTTACAAAGGTAGGTGAATGAACTCATTGAATGAGGTTAGGTACGGGAGAGCATGAGCCCATGTGCTATGCCTACACTATTAGTTCCCAAAAAGGATGGGAGTTAAAGGATATGTGTGATAATTAAGCTATTAATAGGATCACCATCAAGTATCAATATCCAAACCTTAGGTTGGACAACATGATGGATGAGTTACATGGGGTAAGTATATTTTCCAAGATTAATCTCAAGTTCGAATACCATTAAATTCGAATGTGTGAGGGTGATTAAGGGGATACTACCTTTAAAACCAAACATGAATTACATGAATGGCTTGTCATGCCATTTGTGTTATCTAACGCCCTAAGCACTTTTATGAAACCGATGAACTGTGTGCTAAGGAACTAGATCGAAAAGTTTATTGTCATCTACTTTGATGACATTTTGATATGTAGTCCTGACTTACCTAGTGTCGAACCTAATTTTTTTACAGTTTTATAGTTTTCTTACGGGATCAATACTAAACCTTAACCCATTTAATATTGATCATCAACTAAGGGTTAAAGAAAACTAGTATTTTTTTAAAGAATTTCATAAACCTTTGGAGTCGTCACCTGACTAGGATCGAGTAATGGTTTAGGTTAAAGATCTAGACACTGGTTAATGTGGAAAAATCAATTTTTGAAAATAAAGGCTTTAAAAAACTAGAGATACAAGTTCGAGGATTAAGTTCTTTAAACTCTTACAGATACAATAAACTTTCCTAATTTAGATTTAATTTCTTGAAATTACATTTTAAAAACTGACACTAAATAAGTTAGTTTTTTTTTTTCTTTACTAAATAGAGTAATTTGAGCTAAAAGTTGAAAAACTAATTTTTTTTTGTTTTTTGGTCACTTTAAATGTGTTTACGTATTCACTATTTGGGATCAGAAGTAACTAGTTCTTTTTTTTTTTTTTGTAAAATTTTAGGCAGGCTGGTTGATTTTAGTAAAGAAAAAGGTTATGTTTACGTTTTAATTCAATTTGGGTTTATTTGAGGAAAGTTTTAAAGAGTCCTAACTTATTTTACTTTTATTTTGAAAAGTTTTAAAAGACCTAATTTGGAAAATGGATCATTTCATTTTATTTGTAAAATTGGTTTTCTAAGGGGTAAAATGATTTTTTTTTATTTTCCTTTTCCTCTTTTTTTTTTTCTTTTGAGTTACAATAAGGTACAAAAATAGATAAATAAATAAAAAATACAAGATTGAAATTAAAACAAGCAGGACTAGAGAAGGACTTGCGCACATAGTTGGGCTTAGAGTAGCGAGTTTAGTTGGGTTAGATGTAGGTTTAGATCCTAGAGAACAATTTGTAATAGCAATAGCAATAGGATGGTTCTAGCACTTCTAAGCACTAAAACGAGCGAGCAAGGAGTGTTTTTTTTTTTTTTATTAGATTTGGGGTGGGGGGTAGAAGGGGAGGGGAGGGGAGGGGTGGGTAGGTTAAGTGCCTTGGCCAATGGAAGGGGTCTGGGCGATTGTGGGAGTAGAAGGTGGTAGTAGAGTTGGGCCACATGTGGTGGGAGTTTGCTGGGTGTGAGAGAGTGGTTGGGCTTTAAGTTTTGAGATACGAGGAGTTTAGTTGTATGGTTATTTTCATGCAAAGAGCAACGGTAGTGGTGATTCAAGAGAGGGCAGTTGCAATGGTTTAGGGTTTAGTGATGATGGTGCTAAAGGTCACAACATCAAATGAAGGGGGTTGTGTTGGAAAGCTTAGAGATTCACAGTGTTGGCCATATAGTTGGCTTTACTCAATTCCTTTTGAGTGTGATTACAAGTTAAAGAAATAAAGTGTAGTCGCAGGTAGAGAGAGAGAGAGAGTTTGTGCAATATTATCCTTGTTCGACTTTAGTAAGGTTTTTGAGTTCAAGTGTGATGCCTTAGATATAGGCATTGGGGCGATTCTCATGTAAGATTACCGACCTATTACCTATTTTAGTTAAAAGTTTAGAGGACCTACTTTGAATTATTCAGTATACAATAAAGAGTTGTACGCCTTAGTCTAAGCTTTACAACATAATTTACTGCCTAAGGAATTTATTGTGCATTCTGATCACTAGACACTAAGATATTTACAGAGCTAACCAAAACTTTCAATGCGATAAATCAAGTGGTTGAATTCTTAGAAGGATTCTCATTTGTGATCAAATACAAGCAAGGAAAGGAGAACATAGTTGCAGATGCCCTATCAAGACAACACATATTTGTTTTTAAGCTATAAATAAGGTTGCTTGGATTTGTAAGCATCAAGGAGCAATACCCCCAAGATCTTCGTTTCAGGTCGATCTTTGCCCAATGCAAGGACGAAAGGACATTGGACGACTATGTGGAAGAAGGATATCTTTTTTGACTAGGAAGATTGTGCATGCCAAACTACTCAGTATGGGACCTAATCATCCAAAAGGCCCATGGAGGAGGATTATCTAGTCATTTTAGAGAAAAGACAACATATAAGCTATTGAGATTAAGGTTTTACTAGCCCTGGATGATGGAGGATGTCCGTTGAGTATTTAAGAGATATGCAACTTGCAAAGAGGATATGGTTGTTGTCGACAAATTTTGCCATAGAAGTATAGTTGTGTGATATAGTGAAAAACTCGTTGGAACTCTTAAAACTGAGCTTGAAATATGGTGAGAACTTAGATATTAGTTAATTAAGCTATAAAAGAAAATAATATAGCATAATATACTATATGAATATACATGTATTTTTATAAATATACCCCCATATCTATAATAATTATACCTATAAATTAACCCTAAATTATATAAATATATATAATAAGCAATAAACTCATAAAAATAAATAGGAAATATATCTTAAAAATAAAGAACATGCTAGAAACATGATTATATGCACATAATTACTCATTACATGTAATGTATATATAAGACATATACATGTATATTAATAAAAATATTAAACAATAATATATTTCATATATATTAACAAAATATCTCCAAATTGCATTCCAAAAATTGGAGAACCACTTAGAAAATTTTAGAACTCATAGTAGCTTCCTCCCAACAATTGAATAAAATGATTCAAAAGCAAATTCCATAAATTTAGACACCTCCTACCATACTATAGATATTTTAGGAAAACAATAAATAAACTACTTACTTAATAAAAACAAAAATGCTGCCACCTAATTCTAGTATATATACAACTCCAGGACATTCATTTAGATACATTAGGAACATAAGGTACTTAGAGAAAATCAAAGAAAAATTACTAGAAAATAGAAAAAAATTAAGGAAATTAAAGGAGAAAGCTGCACTCGTTATGCTTTCCTAACCTCCTGATGTTCTACTATTGAACCCCACCAACCATTGGAAGCCTACCTGTCACGCCCCGAAGCGGCAGAGTCGTAACAGCCCCCGCCGTGTAAACCATCCTAAGATAGAAGTTGGCCTTACAACCGCTATCTTAGACCTGATCTACACAAGGCATCCACGACTAACCCGCTTTGAAGTAGACAATTTGTAATTTAAACAAATCATTTACCTAAGAAAGTGAGGAAATATATATAATCACTATAATTCAGTTACTGCAGTTAAAGTTTTCAATATTCCTCTATAATATATCTCATAGTTATTACATCATTCGGAAATGAAAAATAATTCTAAAGTAAAAACTTAGACCTTAAAATATGTGTTTATTCTTCGATGTTTTTCCTCACTCCCCAGGATCTAGCAGTTGCTAGCTTCTGAGTAATTGGTTGCCGCTTCTTAGCCAGCACCTGCACAACGTCTATAGGGATGTAAGCAACCACAGCTTAGTAAGTAGGGACGGAGGACTTAAAACTATACCATACACGCAACAAGATTTTCAATCACTTATTAAGTGCAATGCATGTGCAAGCAAATGCCATCGCACGACGTTGTCCGGCCCGTCGTGAGATTAGAGAAATTGCGCCCGCTCTAATCCGGGTTGAGGAGTTACCGTTAATGCAACAGCTCACGACCAAACCCAGGCTTGTGTAATGGAGACCTTGCTCCTCCCGCGACTACCTTCGAACCACTGTCTTCACCCCCGCCGCGACCTCCTCTCCTGTCACTTAGTTCGACTGAGGATGAAGAAGGGACCATTTTGCAATCCTGCGCTATCCCTTCCGAAGGGGTCGGTATTTGGCCGGAGAGTCCTAAATCCCCTAATGGGTTGCCATGCATGATCGATTATGATTACTGGTCGTATATTTGATTAAGTCCAATTTAGGGTGATCAATCATTACATACAATTCATACGACATGTGCCAAAGCAACAAACAGAATCATAGCATCACCCATAATCAAGCACATGCACACATTCAACTATCTAGCAAGCACAACCAAGCATAATCTTAAGCCTCCAAAAATACAACATCGTATTAATCCCAACTTACCTCGACTCCTCGCTCGCTCACTCGAGGTCCGATTTGCTCAGGCCATCGCTGGTTATCCCTATAACACGAACGTGGTTTCAGCTTTTCATATAACTGTTATAGGTTCGTTTTATCCTATAATGCTTATTGTTAGGTTTTGTTTAAGGTTTAATATGCCTAATTATCTAGGTATTAAGTTTTTTACAATTATTCTAGGTTTGGGGTTAGGTTCAGGTTCGGTTTTCGCATCGATTTCTAAACCAGGTTTTTAGTTCGATTTTTAAGTAGCGTTTTATATTCCAACCCTAGAAATTAGTTTCAACCCATAATGTGAAATTAATCACATTATTTCCCGATAACCTAAATACCATCATTACCCTTTGTCAGTGTTTATTTTACTCGATACACTTAAATCCATATTAGTGTACCGAATTCACTCCTAATGTGATAAATTTTTACATTTTTCATATAATTCCATAAATTCAAGTTTCCTATCAGATTTATTGTGCATTTTTATTATTCTCAAAATATCAATTTTTATTATAATATTTTCTATTTATTATATTTTCAAAAATTACACATTATGCATTATTGCATATTATGCACATAATGCATTTCTAATATTTCTATTACCCTAATTACCATCTCTAAACACCAATTATTATTTCAAAATGTCTAAATCCATCCTAAATCAGATTTTACTCCAAATTTTCCTAATTTACAAAATTAACTATTTTTTTTCTATTACTCATTTATTACATAATTAACCTAATAATTACATCTAACACCCTAAATGCTATAAGTATCATACTCCATCAGATCTTAACACCCTAAAACATCTACTTATTCACTAAGTCAGAAATTAATAATTTAATTACTTAATTAATCCTAAATTACCCATTTTATGCCTCATTTTAGGACCTAAAAATTATCTAAAAATTTCGAAAATTAATTTTTGAAAAAGGGCTTCATAGCACTGTTCTATATCATCTAAGTAATCTACAGAAAAATTTTGGGCTTGAAACTACACTCCTAAAGTCATTTATTTCTAAACCGAAATGTGCTCGGTTTTGCATGATTTCTTAGGGACCATATATTACGGGACATAATTTCATCAAAATAATATTTTTCCTACAAACTACATACAAAAATATCCCAGAATAACAAAATTCATAATTTTGTAATTATATTTACTATTTTTACAAAAATTTACAAGATTCGAGCTGGAAATCGGACTCACCGATTTGGGTGGCTCCGGCCACCGCGGGCCGCCGTGGCCTTGTCGGCCGGCCTGGGCGCTGCTACCACCGTGTGGTGGTGGTGGCCGTCCACTTCCAGCTCCTCGTCTGGTGTAGGTTCCTTTTAAAACCCTTAACTGCACAGTTTTTCTTATTTTTTTTTTATTTTCTGGATTTTCTCTCAAATTTTTTACTCTCCCTAATTTTCTCACTTTCAAAACTGTCCAAATGAGCTCTGTAAATTTTTTCCCTATTTATAGACATTTTCTATAATTAATATGCATTAATTTGACAAGACTTTGTCCAAATTCCTTGATTTTTGGCTTTTAAGTTGTTCAATTTTTATTGGCTAATTTTTATTTTGCAGCTTTAGACCTGCCACGACCTTATCTTGATTCATCTTATCATCTTTTGATTTTTTCTTATTTTTCCATAATTATTTTATATTTTTCTTTAATTATTTGCTTAGTTTTCGGCCAATTTTAGTAATTACGCGTATTTTTATCTACACGTAAATACATGTAGGGTACACGTGAACATTCCTAAATATTATTTTGGTCATTCTAAAATTTTTAGTATACATATAATCTATCTCTAATAATTTATTAGTTATTAGATTATACTTTTTGCCTTTTCGGTAATTAGCAGTTATTATGCTTAAAATTTGAAAATTTTATAGTCTCCTATTTTACTATTTGTTTTCTTAAATTTAAGTTTACGAGGTCATTTTTACTAATATTTCTCTTAATAGTTTATAATTTGGGTGTGATCGGATCCTTTAGCCGATCGCCCTAAACCTTGGGTTTTAAGTTCAATCTTACGGTTACTTGGCTGAACTTTGGGGCTTACACTACCTACAGGCTAGCCTCTCCGACCACCCTTTGCCAGTTGACGACCATTGGAACTCTAGTGAACAGTTGGTCCTTATTCTAACATGTTTTTCTTACATTTTCTGAAAATACTAAATTAATACAAAAAATTATGAAAAAAATTATTCTTAGGTTATTTTTAGAAAGCTATCATGTCATAATTTTATTTTGATGAAATATTAAGTATTTTATATACTTCCTTAATAAACTATCCTAGTGATCCGAATTTTGTAATAAGAAATAAATTAATCAAATGGTGTTGTTTCACACCCAATAATTTACTATAGGGTCCTTATTAGGTATAGTTTAATTGTATGTAGCCTGTTTTTTATTATATATATGTGTAATGTTTAGTATATATGTTTAGACTTCAAAATCGTAAAATTGGAATTTATTGAAATAAATAGACTTTTATAAAAATAATTAATGAAAATAGAAATTAATGACCTTCAGACACTTGTAATAACATTAGGACTTGTTAAAAATTATTTCGTATAAAAATGATATTATTTAATTAATTAATCACAAACTAAGGGTAAAAATGTAATAATGCGTATATAGGCAATAAACTTAATAACATGAAACCACTTGCTAGCTAAATTCCCTATATTTTTATGAGTTTATAGAAATTTTTGTAGAAATATTTGGTGACCCGCACTATTTATTATGAATTTTAGTAGTAAAATAATTTAATTTAATTTACTAACCAGAATATGTTATTTAGCAATATTAGGCTAGATTATGAGAAATATTTGAATACTTATATATACTGGTTAGATCTGATTAAGAAGAGTTTTTATCATATTTTGTGATGTTATATAACCTGGACTTTAGTATATGTGTATTAGGGTTAGATATTATATATATTACTAAGTTATTTTAAGAAATTATGTAAAATATAACTTATTTATATAATATGATAATAATTGAGATAGGGACATATAGATATATTAGAAACTCAAAATATTGTTTAGAAGTTATCTCTCAAGATAGAACTCGATGATACCACTTTTACTAAAATTAGATAATCCTAGGTAATATAACCAATATTTTTATAATATTATGGAAAATTTACATACTATAATAACCCTATTAAAATCAAAATGTAATGTGATTGATTAAAAATACATTTCGATAAATCAAAACGATATATTATGAGTAATAATCTCTCCTGGAGAGATTCATTGGATTCATGCCGGGTAACATGGGAAGTAGGATGGATCACATCCCAGCTAAAACGGTGCCATTTCAAAACTCTCACCCGTTCGGGAAACCAAAAGGTTATAGGCACAACATCTGTCACCTAGGTCATCATTTTGTTGCAAGCCTAATAACTGTTAGAAAGTTTTCAACCGTTAGATTTCTTCTACGAGACACGCGTCAACAATCCGTGGGACTATCATATCAGAGCATCAATACTATCAAAAGTAGATTTGTAGTTACAAGAATAGATCGTCCATATATAAGGTACTGTTCATAATCAGATTTCACTTCTTTAGTTGCACCTAAAATTTTCGTTCGTTTTCCAATCTTCAAAATCTCATTCTTCGACTTCTGTTATTTCATTTCATATAACCATCCAGATATGGTTCGCAAAGTTGCACATCTACTTGTTTTATCCGATTCCAAGGCAATGGAAACTGAGGCCACTCTTCCCCCCTAAAATAGGAGCAAAGTGGCGTGTTCTTTGAATGGTTTGATCGATAATATAAAGGTAAGGTAAGATAAACTTACTTGAATTAACAAGCTTCTTATGGATAATTATCCTGAGGATAAGGAAGGGAGGTCTTCAGCAAAATATCTGTACAACACAATAGCCTACTTTTGCGATTCTCCTGATAAGACCACCAGTTTCGTCGATTGAGTTCTCGTCACAAAGTATAATCAATACTAGCGAGATCTTACTAGAACGTGGAACTTGAAGAGGCCAAGAGACAGGGAGAGAGTATGCTTTCCACAAGAGCGTAAGTTTCATATATACCTAAAGTATTTGGATTTTGGGCTATGCTTCCCTTTCTCAACTATTGTTTAAGGATTCTTCAACTACTTCAAAGTCGTGCCGAGCATGTTCTCACCCAACACATATTAGCTTCTAGCGGCTTTCGAGATAGTATGTGAAGAAGTTAAGGTCAGGGCTATGCCTCAGCTGTGTAGATTTTTCTTTACTATCCGTAAGCAGCTTGATGAGTGGTACTTCGCTACTGTAAGGCATCGGTGTAAGTTCATGGATGAGTTAGAATCCAAGATTCACAAGTGGCATGATAAGTTCGTATCAATAATGTTTGATAAGCACTTGGACTTCTAGACTTAATGGATAAAGCTGATACATACAAAGGATGTAGATCCGATTCCAAATGATGCAACAACAATGAAAAAGATTCAAGGGAGAAGGAAAAAAAAATGTTCTTCTAGGATGCCAAGAGAATTATACGGCATTATGAAAATGGTGAACCAATATTTTTTTAAAAAGAAGGTATGCTGATGTGTTACCACCGTACCGAGTATAGCCACGAGGAAAGCTGTTCTTGAGACTTTGGAGGAGAGAGTGGCCTTTGGGTTTTGCTTGGCACGAAAAATGTAAGTTCATATTTCTCCCCTATTTATATTAATTAATTTACTCATTTTATAAATATAGGTACCGAAGAGGTGAATCCTGCAAAGCTACTTGCTTAGGCTAAGGCTAAGAAGTCCAAGGTCGATAGGAAAGGGACTACCTCAGCAACTACCTCATGGCCTACTGTTACAAAGAGACCAACAAAGGAAGCTGCAGCAAAGCAGACAACTATGCAAATCTCTCATCCTGTCAAGAGATTGAAGGAAAAAGAGAATATACAACTGACCGAAGTTTGTTTTAAAGAGCCTCTGGTCATGACTATTCAAACTTCCGTCAAGCAGAGGAATAGCGAGCGTTGAGAGACATACCCTGGTGAGGAGGATGAAAATGCTATTGCCGCAGAAAGTTCATCATAAGTGATTATGGTGTCTCCAAGTAGTGAAAAAAGACTAGGGAAGGAACTTATCGGCCAACCACCTATCAGGAAGTCCAAAGGCCTAGACGAAAGGGCAAAAGAGGCAATGCGTTCTAAAACTCTTGGCATCACTAGCGCCGAATTCTTGCCAAACAAAGAGGTTAGCGAGTACTTCATCTCTTGTTAAAGCCATCAGATTTTGGACACTGACTCGGCCTTGGGCAATAGGACAAAATCTTTGGCTTTAATAGAAGGGGTCATTCTTCTAAAAGACAAAGATATCGCCAAGAAAGATATTGACAAGTTCGGCAGTTGCAATAAGGACCATGTCACGACCAAATTGTATAATGTGAGTATCCATAAACATTGCTTTTAATTATTGAGCTCATATAGATAACTAACACATTTTCTTTTTCCAGATAAGCAACCACATTCTTACAACTTTAGACGAGGTTGACAGAGAGGCAAAGAATGTAATATCTTCTGTTATATCTGTGTAAGATCCAATCATTCTTGATTATAATAACTGAATTTGATACAAAAAGTTGAGGATGTGTACAATGTATCAAAGGCCCAAACTGCTGCGACTGAGAATGTAAGGATTAGGGCTGAGATGGAGGCAAGAAAGCTT
Source organism: Lumnitzera littorea (assembly GCA_024138015.1). Lineage (NCBI taxonomy): Eukaryota > Viridiplantae > Streptophyta > Magnoliopsida > Myrtales > Combretaceae > Lumnitzera > Lumnitzera littorea. The sequence goes on along the minus strand of JAMXBB010000004.1, from coordinate 44,202,567 downwards.
AAGGAGAAACTTACTGCCGAGAAATTGGCACAAAACCGTGCCACTGATGAAATCTCTAGCTTGAAGGCCAAAATGGAGGAACAATACAAAGAGTTCGAAGGCCTGAAAGAGGAGCTACAGAAGAAAAAGGAAGAGTGCTGGGGCTTGGGTTGATCTAATTGCACGATGAGCGACGATGAAGATAAGCTCAAGATGCAGATAAAGGAGTTGGAAACCAACAACTCGAACTTGCAGAGCCATGTTGCCAAGTTAGAGGAGACTGTAAGGAGGGGGCCATCTGTTGAAGAGGCTCTCGATATAGTCACTCTAAGTTAGTAATACAAGAAACTTCTATGCAAAAAGTTGTTGGAGAGAGTTCAAGAAGTAAGAGAAGAGGTCCTAAAGCTTCATCCCGATTATGATCTCTTGTGTCTTGACTTTGCTAACATTGACAACAAAGTTAGTAGTGTTGACAAAGATGAAGGTGATGAGATAGGTACCTAGAGTATCAATCAAAGTGATAATGAAGCTCAAGCCGAAGAAGTTGCCCGCTCTAAGAACTTAGTAGCTAAGGAAGCCTCAGCCAAAGATTTAAGAATCACTTTTGCCGAATCTAAGAATAGGCCGTAGTACTTGTTGTATTGGCATATTGCATTCTCGTATAATTAATAGTTGGAATATAATCAAGGCAATGCCGAGTGCTTATGACTTTTTCACGTAACTGCGGTTTCATGATTTGTATGGTTTATGCATGTTGCTTTATGCTCTCATTCGTCAACATGCTTTAATTCACTCCATTTGTTTCTTGGCATGTTTTATTTCACATGCCCTACTATCTTTTAGCTTGTTTCATTTCATAAGCTCGTCACTTCTATGCATGTTTACGCACCCTATTAACTTTTAGCCTCTTTCGTTTCGCAAGCTCATCGTTTCTAGGTATGTTTTATTTCATACGCCCATGCGTTTCTCAGCATGTTTTATTTCACACGCTCATTGTTTCTTCCAGGCATGTTTTATTTCACACACCCATTGTTTTATACTGTCTGTTAACTTTTTAAGGTGTAAACTAGCTGCATTACTCAACTATATAGATAATTTGTATAGTTCTTTTACTGCGTTAGGCTAAAACATAGATCAGCTAGTTTGCCGTACAACCTAGAACTTGCTCATTTAGCAATTATAACCAAAACATAATGGGACTTCAAATATATAATTGTCATAAATAAGTTTTACAAGAATGTTAGCTACCACTAAAAGAGTGCTGGCAGAAATCATCTGACATTAATTGAAATAAAATTTCAGATTATTAGCATTCTAAGCTCGAAGGATGATAGATCCATCCAACCTTTCTAATCGATAGGCCCCCTCGCCAACAACTTCCCGCATCCCGACAGGATCCTCCCAATTCGTGCCAAGCTTTCCCTGATTTGTTTGTACGCTTATTGCTTCCATCTAACGGCAACCTTGTGCTTAACTTTCTAATTGTAGTATCTTGCTGCTCTATATTGGTATGCCATGACCCTAGCTTTTGCAATGTCTTGAATTTCCTCAATAGTGTCTAAATTCACTATCAACCTAACTTGATTAATCAGAACATCAAAATTATGTGTACACAAATTAGGCAAGTCTAACTCAATCAACAACACAACTTCAATGCCGTATGCTAACTTAAATGGTGTCTCTCTCATTGCAATTTTGTGAGTTATTCTATATCCCCATAGGACGTTTGGTAGTTCATCAGCTCACTTCCCCTTAACTTGATCCACTTTCCATTTTAGGCTACTCAGTATGATCTTATTTATGGCTTCAACTTGTCCATTTGTCTAAAGGTACGCTACAGACGTATAGTTGAGCCAAATGCTGTGCCTTTCGCAAAACATTTAGACCCTATTATTGTCAAACTGTGGGCCGTTATCTGTAATTATCATGTAGGGTACTCCAAATCTTGATATGATGGCATTGAAGATGAAAGCTCCCACTTTCTACTCCATGATTTTTGCCACAACCTCAACCTTGGCCCATTTGGTAAAGTAGTCCACAGCAACAATGACAAATTGTCACTGGGCGATAGACTTAGGAAAGGGTCTAAGAATTTCTAACCCCCAGTGGGCGAAAGGCTAAGGGCTGGTTAGGCTACATAATTCACTTGCGGGTGCTTTACTTAGTAACTCATGCTTTTAGCATTGAAGACATTGCTGGACAACATCCTTCGCATCTTCTTTCATAGTCAGCCAATAATAACCAAGTCGTAGTGCTCAAATATACAATGTTTGTACCTTCACATGATTGTTGCATATGCCACCATGAAGTTCAAATAATACCCTCTAGGCATACTTCGAGGAAAGGCATCAAAGGTGGGTTAGGATATGTCACACTTATATAGCTGACCATCAATCAATGTATAGTTCATGGCCCGGTAAGCCAATCTTCATGCCTCCTTTTTGTCATCAAGGACAGTACCTTCTTTTAGATAATTCACTAGGGAATCCATCCACAATTCTTCTTTTAGGCAAGGAGCTAACTCACAGCTCTGTGAGAGATTAGATAAGCTTTTATGTGGGAGAAATTCGATGAAAAGTTTCTCGTTCAGCTCAGGGAATGCCATACTGGCCAACTTAAACAGCTTGTCAGCAGCAATATTCTTACTTCTTGGAATTTTGTGAATAGAGAAAGATAGAAATTCTTCTACGAGTGTTTGTACCACCAATAGGTACTTACTTATCTCTTCTTCTCTTGCTGCATAACTTCCAGTAACCTAATTTACCATCAGCTAGGAATCAAAGAACACTTCAAGTTTCTTGGCAACAATATCTTTTGTCAATTTCAGTCCGGCGATTAGAATTTCGTACTCTACTCCATTGTTACTGGCTAGGAATCCAAATTTCAGAGCATAATAAACTTTGACATTATGGGGGCCTTAAAGAATTAGGCCTGCACCACTTCCTTGTCGTGTTGAAGAACCATCAACATAGAGAAACTAGATAGGTTTCTCAGCAATCTCTACATAGTCTGCATCTCCAATGAATTCAGCTACAAAATCCACCAGTACTTAGGCCTTTAGTGCCGTTCTAGGTTTATATTATACACTATGGGCACTGAACTCTAAGGCATATTTCATCATTCTCCCCGAGGAGTCAGGCCACTGCAATGCTCGTTGTAATGGTTGATTGGTGAGGATAATAATCTAGTGAGATTCAAAGTATAGCTTCAACTTTCTTGCCAAGACAACCACAGCTAATACAAATTTTTCTATCTTTGTGTACTGAAGCTCTAGCCCTTGTAGAACATGACTCACATAATAAACGAGTTGATACTCTTTACTATCAACTCGAACCAGTATAAAGGAAAGTGCTCAGCAGTCGACTAATAGATACAAGTATAAATTTTCTCCAAGAATGGGTGTCAAGAGTTTTGGGGGCGTTGCAAGAAATTCCTTAAGCTTGTTGAAAGCTCTTTCAAATCTTCGATCCAGTTGAATTCCTTTGGATTCTTCACAATTTTAAAGAATTCTGCACACCGATCCATACTTCTCAACACGAATCTATTGAAGGTGGCAATTCACCTAGTGAGTTCCTACACCTCTTTGACCGTGCGAGGTGATTTCATATTCCTTATGGCTTCAATCTTTCTCGAATTAACCTCGATGCCCCATCATATGACCATATACCCGAGAAATTTCCCTGATGTTATGCCAAAGACGCACTTCTGTGGGTTGAGTCTCATACAATATCTTCGCAATGTTGCAAACGTCTCCTCCAGATCTACAAGATGCTGATCTTCTTTCATACTCTTCACAATCATATCATCTACAAATACGTTAACATTCCTATGGATCTGAGATTTGAACATCTTTGTTACTCATCTCTAGTATGTGGCACCAGCGTTCTTTAGCCTAAAGGGCATCATTGTATAACAGTACATTCCAAAATTGGTAACGAAAGATGTGTGGACTTCATCTACCTTATCCATCTTGATTTGATTTCCATAAAAGAAAGCAACGCATGTCTTACGATGGCATCTACCATCTGATCTATTTTTAGCAGCGAGAAACAATCCTTGGGACAAGTCTTATTGAGGTTTGTGAAGTTTACGCACATTAGCCACTTGCCGTTAGACTTCTTAACCAGTACACAATTTGCTAGCTAAATCGGATAAGGCTCTTCCTGAATGAATCCTGCCTTTAATAATTTATGGACCTCTTCTTCTATTGCCGCTTGTCTCTCTAGTGCAAAATGTCTCTTTTTTTGTTGGACCACCTTTATACTCTGGTCAATTTGGAGCTTGTGTACCGTAATGTCTCTCGAAATACCCGGCATGTTTGGTGGTAACCATGCGAACACATCAGCATTGGCTTGCAGGAAGTCAATCAAACTTTGCCAAACATCTACTAACATAGGTTTTCCTATCCTTGTTATCTTCTTGGGATCATTTCCCAAAGGAATCTCCTCTGTATCATTCTCGACGTTCTCTATGCCAACTGACTTGCCTTCTAGGTAGGTCTCAACCTAAAACACTTCTTATCGCCTCAAAGCTCTTATATATAAGGAGTGTGCCAATTACTGATCCCCTTTGCTCACACCGACCTTCGTAAGAGTGGAAAACTTGGCTTCTAGATGTGTCGTTGAAGAGACAATGCTAAATAAATGTTGTCATGGTTGTCCCATTATCATGTTGTAAGGGGACCAATATTTGACGACGAGAAAATCCACTTTGTCTTATGCATTGATAACTCTTATTTTAAATATATTTCACATAGTGATTTTATAGTATTTCCCTTAAATCTTTGGTTTTCTTTAAAGAAATTGATACTTAATTGAGTAAAATTTTGATTTCAAGGCTTGAACGCGTTCTTGGATTGAAAAAGAAGAAAAGGAATCAAGTTTCACTCAATTTGGAGTTCAAATGAATAAATTATGAAGTTTTGAAGTTATACAGTCTGAGACACAACTATGTCCCCAGGCTGTGTCCATCCAGGAAAATTTGCTAGGGTCAGAAAGTTACACGACTATGTCCCAGGCCGTGTTTGGTGACGAAAACGGAAACCTTACAATACATTATAAAAGGACATACTAAGGTTTCGCACAAGAGATTAGACACTCGAGAAGTGAAGAGACTTGAAGAGAAGGAGAAGAAAAAGGCAAAAGCAACACCAACTTCAAGATTGGAGAGATTTTGCATCAACCAAAGGGGTTTTTCATGTTTTATTTCATGCTTTTGTTGGAATTCATTTTTAGTTTCATTATGATAGCTTAAGATTCTTGTATTTAGGATTATGGAACCTAGGATTTCATGTGACTATTAGATTGATTGATAATTTTCAATAAAGTTTCTATCTTTTCTTTATTCAATTATGTTGTTTAATTGTTAATTGATATTTCTAGAGTATCAATCTATGATATTATGCATGATGATTGAGAAATTACATGTGTAATGAGATCTTAACATAATTGGAGAGAATTACATGTGTACTTAGAGATAAGATACATGTTTCTTCCGGAAAGTTGTTCGTTTATGTGGGAATTCATTATACATTAATGCGATTCTAAATTATATTACTAAGTGAAGAGATTCCGATAAATAATTTAGGATTATAGTTAATATGCTTAGAAAAGTATTAACTTTAATTGTGAATCCCTCCGGTCAAGAATAATAGAAATTGAATTGAATATATTCTAACCGGTCACATGTTAAACATTAGGGGAAATAATTCCTAAATACGTTATTATCTTCTTGAAGTCGTTCTTAGTTTTATCGCTTTCTAAATTGCTTAATCAAGTCTCATAATTAGGTTAGTTTGTTAATTTTAGTATTTTTAATTCATTCAACTCATCACAATTTTCCGGTTAGATAATAGAGCTAAGGTTAATATTAGTACTCGAAGTCTCTAAGGGATCGACTTGGACTCACATCTACTATACTAAAACTGATAGGTACACTTGCCTGATATCATGCATCATGCTCGTCATCGCCGATTTGTATCGGCAAAGAGATAACTCCAGCTGCTTGGATAAGTTGATTATTAAAAGCATAAAGGTCATAATTGTAAAACTGTAGCTATGCTTTGATCTTAGGCCTTATTTGATCGAAGGCATGCTGAAAATGATATCGGCCAAACTTCCCGTGTCAATAAGAATCATTTTGACCTCAAAGTTGGTGACTTTCACATCAATGATAAGTGCATCATCGTGTAGCCTTGGTATGCCCTCAAAATCCTCTTCCTTAAAAGATATATATTGTCAATCTTGACCTTTTTTCTGTGAACATTGCAAACGTAATTCTTAGCATTAATCGAGTTCGAAGAACTTGATTTGCCTATACTAAGTCCACCAACAATTGTATTAATTACTTCGTTGGGTACTCTGTTGGGATTAACATCCCTTGCATCTCTCACAACCATTGCTAACCGAGTGTCATCCTCGTGTTCCTCTCTTCTCCTCTAAGACGGTCTTTCAATTCTTTTGGCAACATGCATTAGAAATTTTCACAGGTGCCCACATTGTATTGCATCTTCAATTGCATTTTTGAGTTGAATGCACTCATCCATATTGTGACCCTTGTCATGGTGGAAACCGTTGTACATGTTCAAATTTCTTCTTAAGGGATTCCCTCACATTCTTTTTAGCCATTAGAGGATACCTCTCTCCCCACGAACCTCCATCAAAATATCCGAGATTGGATAGTTGATAGGCGTGTGGGATGAGAATGTTGAGATCATCAATCTCTTCCTCTTGGCATCTGAGCTATTGTCATTGTCCATTAGCATTTTTCCATTTATCTTTCTTTTCATCTCCTCTACTTTAATCAGCCTCTTGTCATGCCTTTATGTTATCTTCCTATCGGATGTATGAGGTAGTCTTAGCCTTAAACTCAATGAAAGTTTTTGGCTTATTCTTTACAAGAGACTTAAAAAAGTCTCCATGAGGCTTAACTTCGTCGATTACAATGTTGAGGGCCATAGTTATATCCAATTCTAGGATTTGGATCATCTCGGCCATAAATCTAGCCAAATAGTCCCTGATTGACTCATCGAACCTTTGTTTGATGGTGTTCAAGATTGAAGAATCCTTAACAGAAAGTTTGCTAGCAAGAAAGTGTTAAATCAACACTTCTGCTAATTCATCAAAACATGAAATGATATTAGGCTTCAGGTGTTTAAACCATGTGCCGGCTGCATTCCTCAAAGTTGAGGGAAAGGCTTGACAAGCCACCACATCGCTTAAACCATACAACTTAGCCAATGTTTGGTAGTACTCCAAGTAGTCTTTAGGGTCCTTCATCCCATCATATGTTTCGAATTAAGGTAGCTTAATGTGCCGAGGTATTACCTCTTCCAAAATCTCTAGGACAAAAGGACTTTTCTTGATTTGGAATTATTTGGTCACTGAAATGGGGGTGCTGACATACGAAGGTCCCATATAATGCACATGCTGTAGTTACTTACCTTTATTAATCATTTTGAAAGCAAGAGTTATGGGTCACGCTGGAACCTTAGCTTGCTTTTTTTGGCAATTCAGGTGAATAAATGGAATCGTTGGTACTGTTGGCATCATGATCACCATGCTCTTTTTCCTGATTCAGGTGAAAACTTTTATGGAGAAGGTCAAGGATTTGTTTGTATTTTTTGTTTAACTCGGAATTTTCTTTAGCTAAATCAAGACAGAGTTGCTCGAGTCAAGCCAATCGTTGTTCATCGACATGCTGACTCCCTCCTTCAAGGTGTTGGGAGCAAGTACCAACACCTACACTTCGTGTCATCCTAGTTCTAGCCAAGGAATCGAACACACAACCACATGCTTAAAAGCCATGTGCTCTACCGGTTGAGCTAAGACAACGCCAAATGTTATTGGTGAATTTTGGGATGAAGAAATAGTCCTACAAAAGAGAGTAAGATACTTGGTACCGGGGTTAGTCCGATACGGCCACTCCGATGCCTAAGTTAGAATGGTGATTTAATATACTAAAAATATGAACAAGAAGTGTCAGAGAGCTCTTATAGAGTTTCTTTTCGGTATTTACAGACAGTCATTATATCTAAGGCAATTGTCGAGGTAACTATTAAGATACGTAAAGACCTTTTGAGTTGACATCTCCCTTAATATCTAGGGATAGCAAGTGGTTGTAAAATATCACCGTACTTATGATAACCGGTCGTGCCATAGATTTGAATTCAAACTAAGAGTCTTTCTTATACACAGCATAAGTGCCATGTGTCTTCTATAGAAGGCGAATGCCAAGAGAGTCGTTTACTCGACATCTTAGCTATAAGTTGAGCAAAAATTGACTATTAACTACTCCTATGATGAATATTCAATTACCATGAAAAGATTTTCATAAAAATTATTTTCTATATTTTTATCTAATTTTTTTGCTCCAAAGTCCTATTAAAAAGTTATTTATTAAGTATATAAATAATGTTTTTCAAGGAATTGAGGTAGATTCTAGTTTGCTAAGTATCTTGTTGTATTATGAACATTGATTAAGGTTGAAGAATGAAGCTGTAGTGTTGGGAGTAGTGGATTTGGATATTGGAGGTATGGAGTTAATATTTGTAGTATATAAGTGAAGTGTTCAAACAATAGAAATGAGTATAGTTGGTTTAGGTAAACGATATATTGAACTGTATATTATAGTGACATTTTGATCTTGCATTGAATTATGTAGATTTATGTTAAAAAATATTGTATAGAAATTCAAAACCCGAATCAAAGACAGGGTGTATAGTAACACATTAAGGACTAGATAAGAACTTGAATTAGAAACTATATTCACTTAAGTTATGATTGGCTAAACTTTGCAAAACAAGCTGGACGGCATTTTTGAAACTTTATGTAAAACTATAATCAAAAGCTAAGTTAGAAGCTAATTCATGAGCAAAATCAGAACCAGGGTGTATACTAGTAAATTAGGGAATTGATTAGAAACTGAATCAAATACCATATGCACTCGAAATAAAGTTAGATAAATTCTGTGAAATAATTTAGAAAGCATTTCTGAGATTTATGAACAAAATGAAAATCAAGAGCTGAATTAGAACCTGATTCAGAAGCTGAACTAGAACCTGATTCAAAAGCTGAATTAGAAACAAAATGAGAAGCTAAGTTAGAACCTAGGTAAAAATGAGAGTGATCACAAGAGGCTTAAAAACCTGAATAATTAGGAATAATAAGACCTTAACCTAAAGATAATAATCTAAGTTATTAAATGAGGCTTATATGCAGTAGTTATATGAATACTGAAATGATATTTATATTATGGGAACCATCAAGTAAGGCCTGTTATGAGTTGCACCTTAAGTGAGTGAGCGAGAAGTCTAGATAAGTTAAGAGCAATACCTAACTATATTTCAAAGTACTATTTCATAGTACTTAAAAGCTTAAGATTATACTTGTTTGTGCTTGTAGGTAGTTTGATTATATGCATGCCTATGTGTACATGTTCTTAAATGTAGTTGCTTATCAATGGCTTATTGTACCGGTTTGCAATTGTTTGTATTACATGATATTGTTTGACCACCTAAACTAGACTTAGTAATGTTCAACATGTAATCTTAACCGGATATGCATTGACACTTAGGATTCTACGACCAAATATCGATGCCTTTGCAAGGGATAGTACTAGATCATCATGGTCCCTTTTTCATTCTTAGTGGAACTAAGTGACAAGAGAGGAGGTCACAACAAAGGTAAAGGAAGTAGCTCAAAGATAGTCGTAGGAGGAGCAATATCTCTATTGAATAAGCCTAGGTTTGATCGTGAGCTATTACATGTACACTAAAACTCTTTAACTCAGATTAAAACTGGTGCAATTTCTCTAATCTCACAATGGATTGAACAATGTCACGTGATGGTATTTGGTTGTTGCATTGCATCTAACTAACAGTTTGATAACCCTATCTATATTTGAAGTATAGTCTTATGTCTCCATCCCAACTTACTGAATAGTTGGTTACTCACATCCCTACAAATGTTTTGTAGGTGCTAACTATGAAGCTACACTATAACTCTCCTGAAGTTAAGAACGACTAGATTTTTTGGGAGTAAGGACATAAAACAGATGAACAAATGAACTCCTGATATCTTTATATTTATCCACCAACTATATGATATGGGAATATGTACTTATATGACAACTAAGTTAATGGTATTATAAATAGTACTCAAATTACTTAACTTTTAATACATGTTTTAAGATTTTCGCTGCCAAAATCATGTTATTTTTAGGTGAACAATTTACTTCAAAGCAAGTTGGTCATGGACACTATGTGTAAATGAAGCATACAATAGCAATTGTGGGGTTAACTTCTATTTTAGAATGGTTTACATGGTGGGATTGTTACGACTTTGCTGCTAGTATATTGTATGATGTAATGTACATCTATGATCACATGTACATATGCATGTGTAGTGGCGCTAGTCATGTGTATGAGTTCCATAATGTAAGTTGCTAGTTTACTTCATTAATTGGCTTGATTTAGCTACTTAACATGGTTTAGAAGCTTCCCCAATCACTTGATATCAAAATATTATGAATTAGGGTAATTCAGAGTCTTATAGTTCTTTTAAGGTTTTTATGCATTTTGGGGTTCCAATTTGTGGTTTTATGCTTTAGTGTTCAAGGTTTTCAAGTGTAAATTAGGGTTTTCGTATTATTGTTTAAGGTTTTTGAGTTCATTTTAGGGTCTCAATTTCAAATTTTATCAATTCCAAGCTTATCTGACTTTCATGATTCTAAGGAATATTTATCAACATTAGGATTCAACTCTAATTCCTAATTACGAAAATTCATGACATTTTTAGTTCTAGGGTTTTTTCTAATTATCCCTAAACACTTAAGGAAAATAGGTAGAAGAAAAAAACGAAAAAGATGTACATAGATAGGGAGGATTTCACTTTTGTTTACCTCAAGTTAAGATCACATATGCGATCTTATAATAATTTGGTATCGGAGTCACTCTATGAATAAGTTCAAAATATTACAATTGTAATTTCAATCATTTCTTGCCATGTGAAAAGAAGATTGAACCTAAACGAAGCCTACCAACATCTAATCATGGTGGAACTAGGGTCTTTTTTTTATGATGCTACTGTAGTTGAAATAATAAGACACGATAAGACAAAATCTAGGGGATTCATGGGCATAGAAGTTAGTCATCAACCTAAGAGTTTAATATAAGTGCCTACATGTGGGGGTGACAACTTCCAAATTGAACATTTCAATTTGTGATGCTAGTGTTGACCCTTTATCTTAGGGGTAGATATGGTTTGCCTCCCCTTACCAACCAAAACCTAATATAATGGTTCCTTCCTTCTCTCTCTCTCTCTCTCTCTCTCTCTCTCTCTCTCTCTATATATATATATATATATATATATATATAACCAGATAGGATACTTTTAAATAAAGAATTCAATTCACCCAAAAATGAAAAAAAATAAAAAATTGGTATTTTGAAACATTTAGTAAAATTAAAATGAAAATAAAAGATGAATATTATAATTTCATGAATGAAATTGGAGCTTAGATATATTGCTTTGAATGGCTCGAAGAATATTATCTAAAACCTAAAAAAATTAATGTAATTAATGGATGTTTCAAGTGAAAACTAAGTGATGGATAGATAATAGAATCAAATCATCCACCACTAAATAATATAAAAGTTGTTCACAAAAATACAAAAATAGCTCTTACTCTTTCTAAAAATGCAACAAACGAAGAAGGTTTAGGAATAAAGAAAATAATAAATCAAAATAATTATACTAACCAGTATTTACATACAATAGGAGAACAATAGAATAAAATAGAAGATACAATTAATATTGAAATTAATAAGATAAGCGAAAAATCCTCAAATAATAAAATTAACAAAAATATACTTTTATTTAAACATTTTAAAATGCCCAAAAATCCTAGTAATGAATTTTTAAAAGCCTTAAAAGAAAGGAAAAGAATACTAAAAAATATAAAACAATAAAAGAAGAAACTTCCTCTTCGAAATCAATAAATTTTCTAAATATGGATACTCCAACTCTAATTAGGAAGGGTATTGTCATTGATGATATACCTTCAGAAAGAATTAATGTTTTAGACGAAACAGATACTAAATCAATGAATGAAACAATGTCCAATATTTCCTTAAAAGATCTAAATATTAATGAATCAAATGATGAAATTAATAAAATTAACTGGAAAGAACCTCAAAAGTTGTATTATCAGAGAGCAACACCTCCTAATATACTAATTGAAGAAAAAAATAATAATTACCAAAATAAGTATTCTATACGATCTACATATGAATGGAATATAGGTGGATACTCAGAACAAAAAATTCTCAATGTCCTTAATCAAATGATAATGTTCTTAAATACTAATAAAACTATTCCAAATATTACTAATTATGAAGTAGTACTCCTATTAATTTATAGTTTCGCTGGACAATTAAAAGGATGGTGGAATAACTATCTCACTGAGGAACAAAGAATTAATATCCTCACTTCATGCAAAATTGATGAACATAATAGGAGGATATTAGATGATAATAATGAACCAATCCAAGTTATGGCGAATACTTTAATATTCTCAATAAGTCAACATTTCATAGGAAACCCTTCACACATTAGGGATAAAACTTTAGACCTATTATCTAATATGAAGTGCAAATCCCTAGGGGAATTTAGACAATATAAAGATATTTTCTTTCAAAGAGTTTTCCTTAGAAATGATTGCAATCAACCTTTCTAGAAAGAAAAATTTTTAGCTAGTTTACCAAAATTAATAGGTGAACAAGTTAGAAAATTACTCAAGGAAGAAAACAATGGTGAAATTCGTTATGATAATTTGTCATATAGGGAATTAGCATCATATGTTAATAAAATTGGAACCAATTTATATAATACAATAAGATTACAAAAACAATTAAAAAATTAACAGCGCTTAAAACACCAAAGTCTTGGTGATTTATGTGCTCAATATGACCCTTCTTTTGTTAATAAAAAATTGAAAAACAATAAGAAATCTTCTTATACTTCTTTAAGTTGTCCCTAGTGTTTACATAAAAACCTCGAAGAAATTTTAGGAAAAAACCCTTTAAAAAAACAAAAAGTGAAAAGAAACCTGAAAAAATAAAATATAAAAAAAAATTATACAAACAGCTAAGGTATTATAAATGTAAAAAAATTGGTCATACAGCAATTTTTTGTATAATAAATAATAAACTTAATAAATTAAATTTGGATGAACAAACAATGGAAAATATCTTACAAATATTTTGTGAAAATAACTCCTCTTCATTAGAAAATGACTGTGATGATGGAATCCAAGTCAATAACATGGACTTTACTTCATCCTTATCAGCTGAAGAAAAGAATGAAATTAATGTGTTAATAAATGAAGAAGAAGAAATTCTTAAAAGAATTGATCAAATGACTAATGATAATGAAAAGTTTGAATATATTAAAAATTTTAAACCCAATACAATTCTCTCACCAAATTTACCATATAACCTTAATGAAATCCTTAAAAGAGGTAAAAGAAAACATAAAAAATTAATAATAATTAGTGATCTACAACAAAATCAATATCCAAAAACAAGAAATAAAAGAATTAAAATTAATGAAAATAAAATTTCGAAAATAACTTCTTGAATTAAACCAAAAAATAATCTAAGAAAATAATTCTGAAACTTCAAATAAAGAAAATCTAGAAATTTTACCAACAATTAGGAATGATGATTATTTTATGCATCTTGTTCAAATAACAAGAAGAAAATGGTTAATTAATATTTCAATCAGAATTAATAATAAATTTGTTTTATAAACACCTACTTTATTTGATACTGGTGTAGATTTAAATTGCATTAGAGAAGGCTTAATTCCAACCAAATATTTTGAAAAAACTAGCCAATCTCTAAATTCTGCATCAGGTAAAAAATTATGCATCAAATATAAATTATCCAATATTGAAGTATTAAAAGACAATGCTTCTTATAAAACTTCTTTTATACTTGTGAAAAATTTGAATAAAAATGTTATTCTTGGAACACTGTTCATAAATCAAATCCAATCATTTTTTGTGGATAAAGATGGAATTAAGACACAACATCTAAAGGGAGAAATTATGTTCAAATTTGTCACAAAACCATAAACCAAATATATAAACCAACTAAAGAACGATGAATTAAATTGTTTAATACAATGAAAGAAAATCATTTGATGTATTTAAAAAATGACCTTAAATTTAAAAGAATTGAAGATCAACTTAACAATAAAAATTTAAAGATAAAAATTCTCAATTAGAATCAAAAATAAAAAATTTAATTTTTTCTACACTCCCAAATGCATTTTGGAATCAAAAATCACATATTGTAAATTTACCATATGAGAATGAATTTAATGAAAAAAATATATATTCTAACAAAAGCCAAATCATCCCAAATGAACAATGAGGTCTTGAATCATTGTAAAAATGAAATAAAATATTTACTTAATAAAAAATTAATTAGAAAAAGTAAATCTCCTTACAGTTGTTCTGCTTTTTATGTTAATAAAAATGCAGAAATAGAAAGAGGTGTCCCAAGATTAGTAATCAATTATAAATCTCTTAATTTTGCTCTTAAATAGATCAAATACCCAATACCCAATAAAAAAAATTTACTTAATAAGTTGAATAATGCCAAAATATTCTCAAAATTTGATATGAAATTTGAATTTTGGCAAATTCAGATCAAGGAAAGTGATAGATACAAAACTACCTTCACAATTCCTTTTGGTTAGTTTGAATGGAATGTAATGCCATTTGTATTGAAAAATGCTCCTTTTGAATTTCAAAGAATAATGAATGAAATTTTTGATGATTATGCTAATTTCATAATAATCTATATAGATAATGTTTTAATATTTTCATCTAATATAGATCAACATTTTAAACATATAAAAATCTTCATTAATATAGTAAAAAACAATGGTTTAGTTGTTTCACCTTCTAAGATTAGTCTCTTCCAGACTAAAATTAGATTCTTAGGATTTAATATCCACAATGGAACAATAATTCCTATATAGAGATGCATAGAATTCACTGAAAAATTTCCTGATGAAATCAAAGATAAAAATCAACTCCAAAGGTTTTTAGGAAGCTTAAATTATATTGCAAATTTTTTCTCAAATCTTAATATAATATGTAAACCATTATATCAAAGATTAAAGAAAAATCTACCTCAATGGGCAAATGAACATATAAATGCAATAAAATTAATCAAACAAAGAACTAAAGAAATTCCTTGTTTGCATATAGCAGACCCATTTCTACTAAAGATAGTAGAAATTAATGCTTCTGATATAAGATTCGGAGGAATCTTAAAACAGAAACAAAATAATAAAGAATACATTGTTCAATTTGTGTCAAAAAATTGGAATGATTATCAACGTAATTATTCTATAATTAAAAAAAAAATTCTAGCAATTGTTTATATATATATATATATATAATATATAACCAGACGATTCAGTTCATAAATTCTTCCAAACTTGAAAAAACTAGTTCACTCTAGTTTAATGAATAATTTGAATCGTATTCATTCACTTTGACAATCGCAAGGAGTTCATTCATTTATATCAATACATTTCACTTTATTCGAGTGTTGCATTTGTCTTTGGTTGGATCTTTTCAGGTTCAACCAATCGGTTGGTAATATCATTTTAAAAATAAACTACACAATTATCAATTATTTATTACTGAAGTTATTACTTTAATGGGTTTTCTTTTTCTCCAATTATTGGATTTCTAACTTCTACAATTGAAGATGTGGACAAATGCAAGTTCATATTGCATGTGTATGCCGATAAGAAATATTAGCACTAAAGTAAAGGCATATTTTAGATGGATATTCGCTATTGATGAGCTTAACTCTAAGAGGATTTGGAAGACACTAGCAAGGGATGCAAAGTAAAATGAATAAGTTAAAATGCAAAATGTTCGTTTAAGGGTCTATGTATTTAAGCTATAAAATTAAGTATATGAATGTAAATGAAGCTGGATGTAAACTCAGCAACAACAAACATAAGCTGGATTTCTAATTCAAATAACATTTGATATTACACACAAAAACTAAACCAATTATAGTTACCTATAGGAAGATAGATATGAGACATTATCTCTTAGAAGAAGGGTTCGATACAATCGAGTAAACAACTGATAAGAATGTAACCGATTAAAGAGGATATTATCACTCAATAATCTAAAGTTAATAAGACAATAAAGTGTGCAAACATTTGCTAGTAATACTCTGATTATTTCGACTAACAAAGGTAAGATATTTACATACAAAGTCCTAATGGCATCGTATAAATATGATAAAGTTTAATAAACCTTAATAATGGTCCAAAAGGGCATTTAAGTAAGGTAATTAGTCTATTTACAATAATTGTGTGCATTTGTAACACCCGAACTAAAGGAAAAATAAAGAATAGTAAAAAGGTAAAAAAAAAAAGGATAAATAAGTGGTGATTTTTCTTTAAGGGTATATGTTGGCATTAATTAAAAGTGGCAAAGGTAGTCTAGTCATGGGAAAATTCCTATAACCTTAGGTATAAAAGCAAATCATTGCTTAGTAGAAACCCTTTTTCTCTTTTCCTCTACGTATGCAACACATGTAACCTAGGGTTTTGCGTCAGTCTTGAATCAAGGGAAGGAAACCAACGCATTCCAACAAGATCTAAATAAAAAAGGATTAAGGTAAGTTGTGTGATGGTTTTTCTGTTAAGTCTTTTATTGAAAATTAATAAAAATTCATTTTTCTCCATAAGGTAGGGGGTAAAATGAATTTAGGTGGTGTATCGACGATCCTACAATAGGTTCTTGGTGTTATAAGTGCAAAATTTGGATCCTAACAGTAAGTATTTAATGACTATGCTTTGTACGCATGATTTCTATAGAAGTATGAAGGAGTTTTAGGTGTAGATCAAAGATTTGGGTGTAGATTGGTGTTTGGTTTAGTGTTTTAAGATGTGTAAGATTGAATTGTGGATAAGAAAACATTCAAGGAGTGGTAGATTTAGAAAGTACTAAGGGTAAGTGTGATTATCGGGGGATGAAATGTCACTGTAGTCTACAAATTTTTGTAAACTACAACCTAGCATACGGACGCCATCCCCCTTAGCGTTCGAATGCTAAGGGCATTCTATACCCCTTCAACCATGGCATATAAACGCCAATTGAATTAGCATCCAGATGCCATGATCCCTCTTCCTTGCAGCAAGGTTTCTTTGGGTTTTCTTTAAGTTTTTTTTAGTGCATTTTTTAATCCTAAATCCCTTCTAAAGATTTTCTAAGCATGATTCTTCCCCCAAAACACTTTACAAACCAATTCATCCTCTTAGTAATCCTAGGTACCTCAACAAACTTAAGTTGCAAGTGTGAAATAGTTGACTAGTTAAGTTAAGGAGCGTTGTGAATCAAGTCTAAATACCAAGTAAAGGTCTTGTTCTGGTTTAAGTATAGGTTATAAAATTGAGTTTTGGTATTTATGTTATGTTAGGTCCTAGGAAAGAGATAGAGTTAGATCCTAGAGCTACAACTAAACTAGGTATAGGATACTTACTTAATGGTTATGTTGTTAGGATAGTGGTATAACCGAATTAAATAATTATTAGGCGTTAAATGAATGTGTGTTGCATATGCTTGGCTAAGCCCAGGGGACTGAGAGGACCAGATCTTAGGTTGGCACCCCAATGCTACTTGAAGATCCTTGCACGACAATGTCCTAATTGGAGTCTCAATTGGAAATGATTTAGATAGATCTACGTTGTTCCTTAGTTACTTGGTTTCTAAGGTATTGGGGAGGATCCATACCAATACTATACAGTACCTATATATATTGTTTGATTAAAGTCAAGAGTTACACTAAGTTTAGAGTTAGATTTATATGGCTTTAAACTATGTTGTATGCTGGCCTAAAATAAAAGATAATAAATGGGTGTTTGCTGCATATCTATACTTGTTCTGTATATGTGATGTGATCATTAGTGTTTGCTCATGCATATGTGTTTATGTATTCCATATTAGGCTTCAGCTCATCCTTTCTTAAAATTTTTTTGGTGCATGTACAGGTTATGGTGATCATGAGGTTTAGTAGAGTGACTTAATTATTAAGGTGATGCAGCAAATTATTGTAAATATTTCTAAGGTTAGAATCAGCTTCATAGTATCTGAGTAGGAGTGTGAAATTGGCTGAAAATGTTATCAGGATTTTATTTATTTATTTCTATTTTATATCTTAGACCATGAGAAGTCATCTAAGACTTCTCTTGTTAGTATTGTAGGAAGTATGTTAGTTATTGTGTTTGGCTAAATGAGATGGTGAACATTGTTGATTTAGTTTATTGAAACAAAGTTACTAAAATATGTTTGAACTTAATTTCATTGAATAAAAGAATTTGAGAAGTTGATCATTTAGTATTATTTGTGAACTAAGGACATTATAGACATCTATTATATTTGAAGAAATACTATAGGTATTGATGATTAATATTTCTATGCAAATGTTAGTAGGTGGTTTAAGATACTTGACATGTCAGTAGAGGCTAGAGACACGTAGTAGGCTGTTGAGTTTCAAATTTTGGGGCGTTATAGTTAAAGTAGTATTAAAGCCTAGGTTTTGGATCATAGAAAAGTTAAGGTTGATGAATAAGAAAATAGCGTAGGCTAGTTAATCATATCGTAAGGTATGAATCTTTTGGAAATAATCTATCAAATAGTGAAATGGAAAAAATTGGTAAAATAAGGGGTCCATATAGTGCCAAAGTGAATGGTTACTATAGCTATTTTATCTTACATATATGATTTGATTTATATATCTTCCTTTTGTATTTTGTTTGCTTATTTACTATGTTTTGCATATGTACTTAAATATCTATTTATTTACCTGGCTTGATTATGTTTTCCTTCTGGGGTCGCTTTTCTTTTTCTTTTTTCTTTTTTTTTTGTCTTCTCAGGTGTTAAATGTTGAATGTGTAGAGTTAGAAGAGTTTGTATGATGAAGGGCTAGTGTAGCTTGGTTAAACTTGTCTCTAATAAGATCAGTATAACAATTAAAAAGCTGGGGGTAGGCATAAAGTAACTTTAAATATAAATAGTAATGAGTGAAAAGGATTTAATATGTGATAGTCATAGAGAAAAGACTTGAGAAGCCACCAACAAATATATGTCTAAGCACATACATAACACAATCAAACGCATATCAATTTACATACTAAGAATTACATATGAGACCCATAACCTTTAGTAATGCTAAAGACCGAATAGACTCAAAAATTATTTAAGACATTCATTTGGTCAATCAAGCACTTTCTTGGTTGACCAAAAAATTTATTACGACCATATTAATAAACTTACCAATGTAAAAGACATATGGATGTTCACTAATCTAAACAAATAAGACAAAGCATTGATCCAAGAGGTGAACCAATAAGAAATGAAAATTTTACAATTACAAATAGCCAAGAAATTAATGATGATTATAATAATAGTAATAATAATAAATAGCAAAACTCTGGTGGATACGTAAAAGTTCCCAAATACTAAACCACTTCACTAGATCCTATAAGTGAATGGTAACGCATGGAAATCAATTACGACATAAAGCGATATTATGCAAACACAATTAATTACAAACTAATGAAGATAATAAAAAACTGATAACTAGAATATGGGATTAAAAAAAAAGGAGGTTAAATAAAAGACTTACAAAAACTTA
Organism: Lumnitzera littorea; assembly: GCA_024138015.1. NCBI lineage: Eukaryota > Viridiplantae > Streptophyta > Magnoliopsida > Myrtales > Combretaceae > Lumnitzera > Lumnitzera littorea. Next base: position 44,182,847 of record JAMXBB010000004.1, on the reverse strand, counting down.
GCGTCTGTACGCTTGTATTGGAGTTGATGAATTTTTTTTTTCCCTTCTTATGCCCTGGTGTGTTGTGTCATTTTGTTGACTACAAGTCTAGTCAATCCATTAGTTTGTGTTGAGTCTGAGCATCGATATAGTTTCTTAAGTCAATCCAGCATCATATTGATATTCATTAACTTCGTTCATATGTATACTTATGTTGAGTTGTAAAAGATATGAATTTCCTAATGCTAATTAAAGACCATGAAAGTAAGAAATGTTCTTTATCAAATAATAGGTATAAGGTGAATAAATAAGGAGTTCAATTAAGTCAAACCCCCTTCAAGAATTAAATATATTAATGACACTAAGAAAGAATAATGAAATTGTAGAAATATAATAAGATAATGTTAAACTTCATAAAATTTATTGAACTTAATTAAACCATACATAGAGTACACAAGCTTTTAGTGAATGCCAAAATTACACTGATGATAGATGTTATAGCGACAACAAAACCCTTAAGTCTAATGAGCTAATTAAAATAATTAATACAACTATGAAAATAAGTATATAATGATAACACTAACAACTTGCTAATAATAATGAGCTTGGAACAAGTAAAGAAGATGAGCAGCAAAGTGATCTTGAACAATGGTGTTATTGGTGATGATTATTGAACAAAGAAGGAAAGAGTGTGTTGATAGCCGAATTTCATTCACTTGGCCACTCAGCTGCTGGCATACCGAGTAACTCAATTCTCGGCTAACGCCGAGTAACATAGATTCATATTTGATTTGAATTTAAAGAAAGTGGTGCAAACAGTTATCATTGGGCATGGTTATATTATATAACTACCCACTGTTCTTATGTTATAGGAATGAATTTGATTGAGAGGTCTCCACATATCCCAATAATCATGCAATTAACTACTCCTTCGGATACTAAACATTTGCCTATAAATACAAAGAGGAAGCACTATAAGAAACATCGAGACCCCACAACTATTCACTTTATTTTCTCGCTAAATTCATTTTACTGACTTAGGCATTAGAGTGACCGCACCGGACTGGCCCTAGTACCTTATAACCTTTTCTTTCTTTACAAGATCAAAGTCCTAACACAAAATCACCTAACAACATTTAGCACAGTATGTTTTTTCTCACCCATCCACATGGCCGGGACAAGATTAACTAAAAGCGCAAGTACCGGTACTTCATCCCACTACCTTAAAGGAGGAAATAGGTACACTAATGAACATTTGGCTAAACTGGAGCAACTTTTCCATGACTTGGCAAATGAAAACCAAGAATTAAGCAAAAAACATAAAGAGAACCTTAATCTCTTTCATAATAATGTCTACCTAAATCAAAACAAGGAGCACAACGATCACAACGTTGAGAATAGTGACGACTCAGTCTTCACCCAAATTGCCAAAAAAGCAAGCCGAAGTTATAATGGGACCTTCGGCTCCTACACTCAAGAAATATGACAAAGGTAAGTAACTGCAGCAAGTACACCATGCTGGACCCTCACATGTTAGCACCCCTATTACAACGAGTAAACAGTTTCAAATTAAGAAAAGCCCTTTCTTTCCCGAGATCTTGGAGGAGGTTATACCACGGCACATCAAATTGCCGCAATTTGAAAGTTATGATGGGATGAGAGATCCAGAAGATCATTTAGAATACTATCGCACTTTGGCTAAGTTACATGGCTTGAGTGATGCCGTGGCTTGCCAAGCTTTCCCCTCAACACTAATGAATGCGGCAAATAGTTTCAAATTAAGAAAAGCCCTTTCTTTCTCGAGATCTTGGAGGAGGTTATACAACGGCACATCAAATTGCTGCAATTTAAAAGTTATGATGGGATGAGAGATCCAGAAGATCATTTAGAATACTATCGCACTTTGGCCAAGTTGCATGGCTTGAGTGATGCCATGGCTTGCCAAGCTTTCCCCTCAACACTAATGAATGCAGCAAGTACATGGTTCAAATACCTAAAGCCGAATACTATTTCATGTTTCAAGGATCTAGCAGAAGTGTTCTTTCAACACTTCCTTACAAGTAAGCTTCTTGTTAAGGATTCTTCAGTCCTTAACACGATAAAGCAGAATCAAATGAGTCTATTAGAGATTATCTGGCTAGGTTTATGGTTGGGATGGTCTAAATTCCAAAATTAGACATAAGTGTAGCTCTCAACACCTTCAATGATGGTGTCAAGCCCCACGAAGACTTTTTCAAGTCTTTCATTAAAAATAAACTGAAAACTTTTGCTGAGTTCAAGGCCAAAGCCACCTCTTACATCCGACAAGAGGCCAATATAAAGGCTTAACGAGAGGTCGATCAAAATAAAGGAGACAAGAAAAACAACAAGAGGAGAAGTGCAAAAGATCAGCTCGAAACGAACGGTGACCAATGTCCTAACTCTGAGAAAAAAAAGGCTACAAATTCCAACATATTCAATCCACACACTAGTCAATTGTTCAATTTCAAACATATTGATGGAAGTGCGTAGACAAAAAGGCATATTACAATGCCTAAAAAGGATGAGAGGAAACCCAGTAAGATGAAATTCCAACAAATATTGCAATTTCTATCGCCACAAAGGCCATAACACTAACGAATGCATCTAATTTAAGAACGCAATTAAGGATGTAATTTACTGAGGGCACTTATGCAAGTTTCTAATGCATGATGCCAAAAATATTGAGCAACCATCTCAAAGGAGACGAGAAGACCAAGAGAATGTTACTTGACCAGCTATTGTCAAGAAAATGCAAGAGACGGGAACACTAGTAGAACACCTAATGAAATAATCAACACTATTGTCAACAATATAGGTCGGTCAAGCTCTTCGAGTTTGACTAACAGCATTAATTATTTTTGCAATATCTAGGGCAAGAAGGACAAAATCGACAATATGATTTCTTTTACAAAAGAAAATTTTGAAAGCATTCAAAGGCAGTGTGATGACACACTTGTGATTAGTGTGAGAATTGACAACTTTGAGGTCAAGAAAATTCTTATTGACACTAGAAATTCGACATACATTATTTTTCAACACGCTTTTAATCAAATGAGACCAAAGATCAAAGCATAGCTGAGATCCTACAGCTATGATATATATGCCTTCAACAATCAACCCGTTCAGGTAACAACAATAATTTCTTTACCAATCTAAATTGGAGATGACAAGCATGTTGTGAAAGACAAAGTAGACTTCCTTGTTGTCAAATGTTAGTCCTCATGCAATATGATCATAGGAAGGCTGTGTCAACACTTATTCGGCATCGTCCCTTCCACTACTCACCTAAAGGCTAAATTCCCTACTCCTATGAGAGTAGGTATATGCAAAGGAGATCAACAGTTGGCAAGATTATTTTATATAAGGGCGTTAAGGCTCAAAGAAGATTTTCAAGTGGAAACTTGTCCAAAAGGAAAGTCAATCAGCATAGATAATATCGAGGATGAAAACATGGAAATTTCATTAAGAGACGATCCTAAGAAGACAACTAATATAAGGAAACCCTTGTCGGTAAACATCCATCAAAATTTAATCAATTTTCTTTAGAATAATGCCAATGTATTCGCATGGTCTCCTTCAGACATGCTGGATATCCCTAAAGACGTCATGGTATACAAGCTTTAGATTGATCTAAGTGCAAAAGTGATCCAACAAAAGAAGAGGTATTTTGCCCCTGAGAAGCAAGCAACCATAGAAAAAAAAGCCCAGAAACTCTTAAAGACAAGATTCATTCGGGGAAAGCCTTATCTAACTTGGCTAGCCAATTGTGTATTAATCAAGAAGTCTAATAACAAATGGCACATGTGCATAGACTTCACGGATCTTAATAAGACATGTCCTAAGGATTGCTTTCCCCTGCCAAGAATTAATCAGATGGTCAATTCAACTGTCGAACATGCATTGCTCTTTTCCATGGATGCTTTTTTCGACTGTGACCAAATTAAAATGGATAAGGAAGATGAAGTTCGCACATCATTTGTCACTAATTTCAAAACATATTGCTATACGGTAATGTCCTTTGGGCTAAAAAACACCGATGCAATTTATCAATGACTTATCACTATGATGTTTAAGCCCTAGATACATCGAAATGTCAAAGTGTATATTGACAATATGATTGTGAAAAGCACAACAGAGGATCAGCATCTTGCTGATCTTAAGGAGACATTTGCTACCTTGAGAAGATACAACATGAAGCTAAATCTGCAGAAGCGTGTCTTTGGTGCTACTTTGGGAAAGTTCTTAAGGTATATGATCACTCAGCACAGTATTGAAGCTAATCCAAGAAAGATTGATGCAATCAAAAATATGAAATCTCCTCATACTGTCAAGGAGGTTCAGGAACTTATTGGGCAAATAACTACCCTTAACAGATTCATGTCAAGAAGTACAAATAGGTGCATAAAATTCTTTAAAATTTTAAAGAATCCCAAAGATTTCAAATGGATAGATGATTGCGCAAGGCATTCAGTGAACTTAAAGAATTTCTCATATCACCCCCAATACTCTCGACATCTATCCTAATAGAGAATTTGTATTTATACTTATCAATCAACTACTGAGCGCTTTCTTCTATATTGGTTCAAATCGATGGCAAGGAGCATCGGCTAATCTATCAGCTAATCTATTACAAACTGAAGCATCAATATACTAAAATTGAAAAATTTGTGTTAACAATAGTTCTCTAGGTGAGGAAGTTAAAACCGTATTTCAAAGCTCACTAAATTGTAGTCTTCATTGATCAACCTTTGTGACAAGCATTGCAATGGCCAGACTCTTTAGGAAAGATGATGAAATATGCCTTAGAGCTAAGTACCTATGGTGTATAGTACAAACCCAAAACGACACTAAAAGCTCAAGTGTTGGTGGATTTTCTAGCCAAGTTCACAGGTAAAATAGACAACATGGAAATTGTCGAGAAACCCATATGGTATCTTTATGTCAATGGTTCTTCTACTAAAAAGGGAAATGGTGCGAGCCTTATTCTATAAGGACCCCATAATGTCAAGGTTAATTATGCCTTAAAATGTAGATTTCCAACCAACAATAATAAAGCAGAATATGAAGCCTTAATAGCCGGACTCAAACTAGTAAAGGAAATTGGTATCAAGAAACTTGAAGTTTTTTATGATTCACAACTTGTGGTGAATCAAGTCAAAGGAAGTTATGCAGTGAGAGAAGAAGAAATGAGTAAGTACTTATTTATAGTACGAATGCTTGCAGAAGAATTCCAATCCTTTTCAATTCATAAAATACTGAGTAAGAATATTGCAGTTGATAAATTATCTAAGCTAGCCAATATGGCATTTTTAGATCTGAGCGACAAACTCTTTGTTGAGTTTCTCCCACACAAGAGTTTATCCACCGTCGCACAGAGTCATAAATTAGCTCCTTACCTAAGAGAGAAGTCCTGGATAGATCCCCCTGTAGATTATCTAAGGGATGGTGTCCTCTTGGATGATAGGAAAGAGGCTCGAAGATTGGTTTGTCAAGCCACAAATTACACATTAATAGATGATTAGCTATACAAACACAATATATCCCAACCTTATCTTTGATGCCTTCCCCCAAAAAATGCCCAACAAATGTTATCTAAACTACATGACAGTATATGCAACAACCATGTGAAAGCATAAACATTGTATATCTGTACACTACAACTCGCTACTATTAGCTGACAATGAAAGATGATGCAAGAATAGCTATTCAACGTTATCTACAATGCTAAAAGCATGAGGCGCCGAGTCATGCACCTTCTACTGAATTATGCTACTTAACCAATCCTTGGCTCATTTGCCTAGTGGGGATTGGACATACTTAGACCATTTCCGAAGTTTACAACCCAGCAACAATTCTTCATTATTGCTATGGATTATTTCACAAAGTAGCCAGAGGTCTAAGCACTGGCAAAGATCACTAAGCAAAAGGTTGAAGCCTTTGTTTTCAACTGCATTATATCAAAGTTTGGAGTTCCATTTATGATAATCACGAACAATGGACCACAATTTGATAATGACAAATTTCGAGCATTTTGTGAGAAATGCGACATCCGCCTAAATTAGACGTCTATAGCTCACCCTAAGACTAATGGGCAAGTCGAAGCCGTAAACAAAATCATTTTACACAGCTTAAGGAGGAAGGTTAATCAAGTGAAAGGAATATGGGTTAACGAATTATCGGATGTTTTATGGGGATATCGGATTACCCACAAAATCGCAATAGGGGAAACACCCTTCAGATTGGCGTATGGTATAGAAGCAGTGTTACCAATTGAGTTGGACTTGCCAAATCTATGCATATGGAATTTGGACATGATGCTCAATCATGTTGGTTTAACAGCTAATTTGGACACAATTGAAGAAATTAAGGATGTCACAAGAGCAAAAGTTGCATCATATCACCATAGGGCAGCCAAATATTATAATCAGAAGGTAAAGTATAAAGTTTTTCAGCTTGGAGATTTGGTTTATCGGAAGAAGCGATTGGTGTATAAAACAAACAAGGGAAGCTCGACGCTAATTGGGAGGATCCTATTAGGGTTCAGGAAGTTGTTAGCAAGGGGCCCTATAGACTAGAAAGGTTGGATGGAACAGTTATCCCTCATGCATAGAATGCCAAGAACTTGAAACTTTATTTTAGTTAATACCCTTGATGCCATGAACCAATTTCATTTGTTTTGTAAGGCAATAGCCTAGTTGTTTTGAAAGACAATTACGTTGCTTGTTTCTTTACCTAATCTTTTTACGATCGAAGAATTATTAATAAGTTCAAACTGCACGGTAAACGAACTAGTATTTAATAAGTTCAAACCTATCGTGGTCATTGAACTTTATAAATTAACCGAAAAGCCGGATAACAAGTTCATTTATTCGAAGGCAAACTTACGGCTCAAGTAAGACAATTGATCCACGTCTTAAATGACTAATGGACAATGTCTCTAAAAAGACACCCAAATTTGGCATGTGAAATAAAACATGTCGGGAAGATAAGGCGTATAAAATAAAACATGCCAAGAAAACACGATGTGTGAAATAAAACAAGCTAGGAAACGATAAAACACATGAAATAAAACATGCTAAAACTACTAAACTACACATGAGGAAATGTGCATAAGAATAATAACAAATACAATGGTAAATTTTCGACCACTCAGTCAAGTACTATCCATACAAAAGATAACAAACTAATTACAAGGGAAACAATCTTATGATTTATTCTCGAACTAAGTAGAGGCATTCTCTTGATCGAAAGTTGGAGCCTTATTAGAGGATATTTCCTTTTCAGTGCTTGGGGTTTTAGAACAAGCGGATTTCTCTTTACGCACATAAGGGATTTCCTTAGACAAATGATCTTTGTCATCTCCAGGATCTACAGCATGAGCCTCATTATTACCCTACATATTGATCTCAACACCTGAATCTTCATTGGCTTCTTCGTCACAGCTATTGACTTTATCATTGACGTCAACAAAGTCCAAGCACAAGAGATCATAGTTAGGGTGAAACTTAAGGATTTCTTCTCTTGCCACTTGAATCCCCTCCAACAACTTTTTTCTCAACAATCTCTCGTATTGCCGACTTGGTGTCACAATTTTAAGTGCCTCTTCAACAAAGGGCCCTTTCCTCGCTGCCTCCTCTAATTCGAGAATACAGCTTTATAGTCCAAAGTTATTGTTCTCCAGTCCCTTTATTTGCATTCTAAGCTTGTCTTCCTCGTCACTTATTAAGCTGAGTGTTCGACCTAAACCCCAGCACACTTCCTTCTTTTTTATGCAGCTCCTCCTTCAAGTCTTTGACCTCCTTATATTACTCATCAACCTTAGCCTTAAGGCTTTAAACTTCATTGGTAGCCAAAGAGTATGCCAATTTCTCGATAGCAAGTTCATCCTAATATTTTATGGCCTCCATTTCAACCCTAATTCTTGCATTCTTAGTAGCCACAGTTTAAGCCTTTGAGGAATTATATGCATCGTCAATTTTTTGCAATAAGTAAACAAGATGAAATGATGAATTCGCTAGACCACTTGGCAAAATATAAAAAAAAAAATTATTATTACTGTTACCTTTTTCATCTCTTTGTTTGCTTCATCTAATGCCATAAGAACGTGGCTGTTGATTTATAAACAAACAAGACAATTAGAAATAAATCATATGCAACAATTGAAAGGATTCAATTGATACTCACAACATACAATTTAGCTGCAATATGTGCTTTACTGCAGCCGTCGACCTTGTCGACATCTTTTTTTGCAATCTCTTTATCCTTGGGAAAAATAATACCTTCTATCAAGGCCAAGGATTTTATCCTGTCACCCAGAGCTGAATCAGTGTGTAGAATGTTGTGACTCCAGCATGGAACGAAGTACTCACCAACCTCCATGTTAGGAACAAATTTGGTGGTACTGATGCCGAGAGCTTTGTTACGCATTGCCTACTTCACCCTTTCATCTAATTCATTAGATCTTTTAGTAGGAGGTTGGCCAACAAGTTCCTTCCCACTTCATTTGTTATTACTTGGCACAACATCCACTAGTAACGATGACCCTTCGACAACCTTGTGATTGGTGACCTTAACCTCGGTTCGAGTTTCTATTTCTCGGCCACCATCTCTCGACTTTGCAAGCGAAGGAATATTTTTCATTGGAGGGGTCTCAAGTTGCGTTGCCTTAGCAAACCTAGGTTTCTCACTCCCTTGTCACCTTTTAGCTAGACGGGAGGCCTTCTTCTGGGCTACTACTTGTTTTACCACCCCTTCTTTTCTTACTTTCTTAATAGCAATCGGCTAAGTAATAGCAAACATGGAGGCTACACGTTTGTTGGCTTTAGATTTTTTGTCCTTCACTTAGGTTAACAACTTGGCAGGATTCATGTCGCTTGTGCCCATGTCTACTCAAATTCCGTACTGAGTGAAGCTCAAAGGCTAGATTATCCTTCCCCTAAGGAACGAAAATGGCCTTCCTCTTGTAGCTCTACTTGGCATAGCTATCTTTTAGTTGCATACCTTCTTTTTCGAAGAATATTAGCTCTCCATTTTCATATTGCCTAATAATTCTTTCGACATCCCAAAAAAAAATCTTGTTTTTCCTCCTCTCCTGAATCTTCTTTGCTAGGTAGCATCATTTGGCATTAATTCAATGTCCTTAATGCAGATTGGTTTTGTCCATTAGCTCCAAAATCTAACTCTTCATCTGAAACGATAGATAGCGTGATAGGGATTTAGTGGTAGGCAACAGATCTTAGAAAACAACCGAAATGGGTATGAAGAATAGGAAGTAAAATAGGTTGGTTTTAACAGCGAATGTGAATGGATATTACACACCAAGACACAAACACAATCAAGGAATGAGCTCAAAATAAAGTTTGATAAGACTTACAAACACTAAATGTTGCTCGAGGTTTCAAATGAAAGGTTAGATGCGACTCACTAACTGGCTCAAATGAAGTGGTTCACCACAACCTTGAGAACAAGATTGATAAAAAAACATAGCATGATTAAAGAGTTGATCGACACTCGATAATCCAGCAATGTTAGCTCAAGAGTAGCCTTGCTCAAAAAGGAAAAGATTCCAAAAAATGCAGGAATATTCTATTCTCTCTATTAACATCCATCTGATTTATTACAAATGTTGCTATTTATAGCAAGTCCTAAACCCTAATGGCAAAACTGTAAATAATGTACAAGGCCTTAAGCCTTAAAGAATTAGGCCCATAAATAAAACATGTACAAGAATACAAAATTGTACGTTTAATAGAAGTCAACATGCAGTCACTCGGCATGTCTTGGGAGGAGTAATATTTAAACTGGATAGGGTCGATAGTTAGATTTATGGGTTCGGGGAAGGAGTCCTTAAAGTCTTATAGTGTTTAGCCAAGACACCAGGCGGGTCAGCCCATAATTGTTGAGTCCTAGATTCAATCAGTACGAATCTCTTAATACCATACCGAATGTTTCTTTGGTCTCACATCCTCGGCCTTATAATATCTCAGCACTTCGATTGACAATAGACTTAGTGCCAAGTGTCTCCTTTTCTTCCCTTTGGTCTTCTATTATCTACTTGGCCTCGGTAAGAGTTGATTAGCCTTGACTTGGACATAGTCAGAGGCTGATTCCCATCATTACCACAGGTCTGAAAGGAAGTTAACCTCAATGTTAAACGTTGAGCATAGGCCAAGATGACAAGCAAACTTCTCTTCCCTTTTCTTTTCACCACGGGTGCTGAGTGTCTCTAGATTTCCTCAACGCTCATAGAGGTCAAGCAATAGCTCTTCCCATCCTTTCGAACTGTAGAAGTGTTGAGGAAGCCATCATGGATCACTTTCCAATCATACTCGCAAGGTCAGGCAAGAAGTAAATTCATGGTATTCATAGGGACAACATCGAATTCAATCTCATCCTCATATTGCCCTACCATGAATGTTATTCGAGCTCTTTTATGCACATAGATCATACTCTTGTCATTAAACCACTTCAATCCATTGAGTCAGGGGTGCAAGTAGGTCGGAAACTTCATCTTTTCCATTAACACGGCAAAGATGATGTTGGTGCAACTTCCTCCATCTACTATTAAGGAATAGGTCTTCCCATTCACTAGACACTACATATGAAATAAGTTTTCCCTTTGTTCGAGATCTGCCTTTAGGTCAGCTCATGTCGCTATACTTAAGAGTTTATCAAGGTCTTCAACATAGACGTCTTCTTCTATCAACTAGTCTTCCAAACTCTTGTCACTCTGACTCTCAATTTGAGCCTTAGGCCCTTTGCCCTTCAAGACCATGACCCTTTTATTCAGGTATTAGGACGCAAAATGTCCATAGCTTAAGTATTTGAAGCACTTCACTTCTCAAGTCTTATTACTTAGTGCCTTCTCTTTCTCGGCAACCTTTTTCTCAACATGATCAAGTCAACGTGATTCGTCTCTCTCCATCTTCCTCTCTAACCCTTTTCTCTTGGCATAGCTCTTAGGCTTAAGGCTGCCTTATTGAGGTCGGCTAATCAACCTCTAATACCTCCTCCTCCTTTGTCTCTTTACTCTTAATGCCAAATTAATTAGCTCGTCCAGAGAGTTGAATGACTACAATTCAACTATGCTGGCAATATCATCTCAAAGTCCACTCGAGAATCTAGCAATGGTGCAGTCCTATGGCTCGACGATCTCACATCTCGTCCTTAGAGTTTCAAACTCTTGCAAGTACTCCTCGACAGTGTTTCGGCCTTGTCTAAGGTGCTAAAAAGCATAGAGCATCTCCTACCTGAAATAAGTCGGCACAAAGTGTTGGTTCATCAATCTTTTAATCAGCCTCCAAGTTCTAATCGGCTCCTCTCCTTCGGCATCTCACTTAGCAACTAGCTTATCCTACCAAAAACTTGCATATTCAATAAGGGATAAGGAAGCCAGCTTAACCTTTGCTCGATCATCGCACTCATAGCATTTGAATAACTTCTCAACTCGGGGAACTCAATAAGTGAACTCTTCAAGTCAGTAATTTAAGCTTGATATTATCAAGTCCTTGGCCAGGTGCTTGGGGTTCATCCCTTGCGTTCCAAGCTGATCGGTTTACCTCGGATCAGCCACTTCTGTTAGAGTTGTGCTTGGCCACCTCTCTTCTTGGCCTTGGCTCTCTTCTTTAGTTTCTTGGGTTCTTGGCATCAACACTTCTATCATTGCCTCTTCTCGGCTCAAGTTGGTTTTGTTTTCTTCTCAATTGTCGCTCATCATGATCAAGTTCATTAGAGCTACTCCTACTGGTGGGTGTTAATTCCCTTCTTTCTTCTTAGTCATCATGTCTACGGCCCTTGACTAAACCAATGAGTTCTTGGATAGAGTCAGTGAGATTTTGAATCTGATACTCCTAGTTATCAATACGTCTCCTCAAGCTTCTAGAGAGACTATCACCACTATTGTTGACACTATCTTCTAACATCTTATACGTTCAGTAATTTTCAAAAAATTGGACAAACATATTCAACAACAAAAACTATAGCAACCCAAAAATGACTACTACTCGATTTCTATAGCTACCCACAACTAACAAACAGTTCCACAGCAACTAGAATCAAACTTTGAAGAACACTATCACGTGTATCTCCCTAAAGCTCTGATACCAATATGATAAGGATTTGGCAACAGGTAGTGAATCTCAGAAAACAACCGAAATGGGTATGAAGAATAAGAAGTAAAATTGGTTGGTTTTGACGGTAAATGTGAATGGATATTATGCACCAAGACACAAACACAATTAAGGAATGAGCTCAAAATAGAGTTCAATACGACTCACGAATACTAAATGTTGCTCAGGGTTTCAAATGAGAGGTTAGATACAATTCGCTAACTTGCTCAAATGAAGGGGTTCACTACAGTCTTGAAAACAAGATCGATAATAACATGGCACAATAAAAGAGTTGATCAACACTCGATAATCTAGCAATGCTAGCTCAAGAGTAGCCTTGCTCAAAAAGGGAAAGATTCCGAAAAATGCAAGAATATTTTGTTCTCTTTATTGATGTCCATCTGATTTATTACAAATGTTGCTATTTATAACAAGTCCTAAATCCTAATGGTAAAACTATAAATAATGTACAAGGCCTTAAACCCCAAAAAATTGGGCCCATAAATAAAATAAAGAAAATATGTACAAGAATATAAAACTGTGCGTTTAATAAAAGTAGGCATGCAGTCACTCGGCATATCTTAGGAAAAGTAGTATCAAAATAAGATGGGGTCAGCAATTGGATGTACGGGTTCGGGAAGGAGTCCCCAAAGTCTTGTAATGTTTAGCCAAGATACCAGAAAGGTTGGCCCATAATTGCCGAGTCCTAAATTTAGCTAGCACGAGTCTCTCAGTGCCGTACTGAGTGGTTCTTTAGTCTTGCGTCCTCGGCCTTATGGTATCTCAATACCTTAATTGACAACAAACTTAGTGCCAAATGTCTCCTTTTATTCCCTTTAGTCTCTGTTATCTGCTCAGCCTCAATAAGAGTTGATTGGCCTCGACTTAGACATAGTCGAAGGCTAATTTCCATCACAGGAACTTGTCATGCCACTTGTAGATCTTGGAATCCAATCCATCCAGGGATTTTTGCCCATGCCTAGCAGCTGTAAAATACTAGCTGTCAAGCTGCCTCCTAATTGTAAAGAAATATCAAAATAATTGAGGTGTAGCCTTAACTTTAACTTCTTCACAAACAATCTCAAAAGCCATGAGAAGCCAATAAGTGTTTGGTGAGAACATACTCAACGCAACTCAAAAATAATTAAAGAACTGCTTAATAAAGTCAAGAATGGGAAACGCAGTCTAAAGTCGAGATATTTTAAATAGATGTGAAACTTGCGCTCCCTTAGAAAGCACACTCTTTCTTCCTTTCTCAGCCTCCTAAGATTCCATGTTTCGAGAAGGTCTTGTCAATATTTGTTATATTTCAAAACAAGAACTCTGTCGGCACATTGGCCACTCCATCTGGTGAATCACTAAAGTAAATTATATTATTAGACAAGTATCTTGCCATAGATCTTCCTTCTTTATCTTCCAGATAAGTATTTGCTGCAAGAGAATTGATTCGAACAAGTTTATCCCACCACTACACTACATTGTCGATTGAGCTACTTGAGGAACATGCCATCTCACTCCTTTTTGGGTGGGGGGGGAGAAGTAGCTTGGGCCTCAATTGTTTCAGAATTTGAAAGAACAAATCAACGAATTACGCTTCAAATTGTACCTGATTTTGACTATGATGAATGTCATAGAACTTTTTGAAGAGTTTAAAGATGAAGAAAAAATATCAAAAGCAAGCAAAAGCTTATGGATGCAAATGAAGATGAAATATGTTTTCAATATTGAAAAGTTCCTTAAATATGGATGATTTACCCTCGTAACTACAATATGTTTCTAATAGAAATGATGCACTGCTTAGATGATGGCATTGATTGTTGACATGTGTTCTGAGATAGAAATCCAATGATTGTCAAGGCTCTAACAGTTATTAGTGCCTACGGTGTAATTATGGATAGGGTGATAGCTGTCATATGTGCTATCGCTTAGTCTTTTAACAGGCAAGAAAATTGAAAAGTTACGACCTTTTAGATAAGATGCGATCCATCCTTCTAAGCAGAAATCAAGGAACTTTCTACATTACTCGGCATTTAGGAAATTATTCCCCACTCAACCCTACAAAGAATATTAAAATATTTACTTCTTTAGTCGAATCCTCGACTACAGGAGTTGAAGGACAAATGTTGATAGCCAAATTTCATTCACTCGGCTGCTAGCATGTCAAGTAACTCAATTATTGGCTAACACTGAGTAATATAAATCTATATCTGATTTGAATTTAAGGAAAGTAGTGTGAATAGTTATCATTAAGCACGGTTATATTACAAAACTAGCCACTATTCCTACATTTTAGGGATGAATTTGATTGAGAGGTCTCCACATATCCCAATAATAATACGATTAACTACTACTTCAAACACTCAACATTTGCTTATAAATACAGAGAAGAAGCACTATAAGAAACACCCGAGACCCCACAACTACTCACTTTATTTTCTCACTAAATTCATTTTATGAACTTAGGCATTAGAGTGGCCACACCAGATTAGCCTCAGTATCTTATAGCCTTTTCTTTCTTTGTAGGATCAAAGTCATAATCAAAAATCACCTAACAATAAAATGTGTGTACTCCACCTTAAGGTTTAAGGGTCACTAAACAACTTGTAAGACTCAATAAACAGTTCTCTCTTGACAAAGAATCATGCTATTAACGTAATAAGGTGCAAGGTTGATGATAGAGAGGAAGTGATCGGGAAGATGTTGTTGTCAGTTATATAATAGTAAGAGGTTGAAGCTTGAGGTAATAGAGTGAAGTGTACTAACATTGGGATGATAAAGTAGGGGATAATAGTATTGTAATACCTTGTAAGTGGATGAGAAGTGAAATAAATAAAAATTTTACAAATGGATACAGGATTACTTAATGTAGTAGGGAGAAGGGATAAAGTCATATGGACTAACGGAACTAAAAAGTAGTTATAATGGAAGTGTTTGCAATCTAGTAAGTGGAGTTGTTGCCCAAGTGTATATATGGAAAGAGTTTTCTTTTAGGTATTTAATTATGAGGGAAACTTTTCGAAAGTAGTTGTGAAGAAAATTTAAGGATTATGTGGAGATCTAAGGACAATATGATGAAGGAACTTCAGAAAGTTGAACTTCAATTAAAGGATTGAAAATAAATAAAAGGAAGGGAGCAAAGGAAAATTTTATAAATGAAGGATGCTTAAAGACAACTTTTTTATTTTGAGGAGATTTAGTTATAACTTGATAGTATTGGGATTATAACCCTAACCTAAATACTAAAGTCAAAGTGGACCAAGTAATGAATGTGGCAAGATTTTAATATTGAATATTGAAAGAAATTTACAATTAACATGGAGAGTTTCTAGAAAATCTAAAATTATTTAATTTAAGAAACTAATGAAGACTCAAGAATTTAATTTTATAACAGGATAAATGCTTAAGCACGCAAAAGCAGATTTCAAGGGTAAGAATAATTTAGTATTTAAGGGTCAAAAGGAGTAAGGTACTGTAAAAGAAAGTTGCATGCAAGTCATATGCTGGGAACCTTATGATGAATTGAGACAACCTAGCTATTAGTAAGTTGGAACGATTCTAAAATTAAACGATGGAAAGAAAGAATTCCACTATTTAGATAAGCAGTTATAAATGTGAAGAAATCAAAAGATCACAACTAGAAGTCTAAGTTTGTATAGAGAAGGATATATGGAGATGTAACTTTTAATTAAAGGATTGTAAATCAAAAGAAATGAAGAGAACAAGAAAGTTTTGCAGATAAAAGTTGCATCGATATGAATTTACAAATTTTATTATGGGAGATCTAGTTAAACCTTAGTGGGATTAGGAAAAAAGAACTAAGCTTGAGTTCTTCATATCAAAGTGGATTGAGAGATAAAGGAGACCGAAGTATTAACATTGGAGACTGATAGAGTTTAAGATTAAGTGAAACATTTCGTATGGAACCTAAGACTATTTAATTTAAAAGACAAATAGGAGATCTAAGAATTTAATCTTATAGTGGGAGAGTTGGACTAAAATGAAAAAGCAAATTTCAAGAGATCTTAAGTGACCAAGTATGATGAGACATAGTGGAGCAATCAAGTGAAACAAGATATTTAGGAGCTACAAGAAGAGATAACAAGGAAATATTACGAGTATCTCATTTCAATGATTTGAGCAAATTTTCGAAGATGAAAGTTGTTGTAGGAAGGAAGAATTATAACACCCAAACCAGAGGAAAAATAAAGAGTAATGAAAAGAAAAAAAAAAGAGATAAATAAGTGGTGATTTTCTTTAAAGGGTATATGTCAGCATTAATTAAAAGTGGCAAGGATAGTCTAGTCATAGGAAAATTCATATAACCCTAGGTATAAAAGCAAATTATTGCTTAGTAGAAACCCTTTTCTCTTTTCCTCTACATATGCAACACATGCAACCTAAGGTTTTGCATAAGTCTTGAATCAAGGGAAGGAAACCAACGCATCCCAATGAGATCTAAATAGAAAAGGATTAAGGTAAGTTGTGCGATGGTTTTTCTATTAAGTTTTTTATTGAAAATCAATAAAAATTCATTTTTCCCAATGAGAAACCCTTTTTCTCGTTTTACCTACTACCCTATAGGGAAAAATGAATTTGGGTGGTGTATCGAGGATCCCACAATAGGTTTTCGATGGGGTAAGTGTAAAATTCAGATCCTAATGATAAGTATCTAATGACTATGCTTTGTATGCTTGATTTTGATAGAAGTATGAATAAGTTTTGGAGTGTTGATTTGAGATTTGGGTATAGATCGGTGTTTGGTTTGGTGTTCTGAGATGTGTAGGATTGAGTTACAGATGAGAAAAACATTCAGGGAGTGGTAGATTTCGAAAGTGTTGGGGGTAAGAGTGATTGTCAAGGGATGAAACATCATTATTGCATTCTATAGATTTCTGCAACCTAGCATTTAAATGCTAGGGGCACTCTACACTCCTTTGACTATGGAGTCTGGATGCTAATTGAACTAGCATCCAAATGCCACGATCCCTCTTCCTTGCAACAACATTTCTTTGGGTTTTTTCTAAGTTTTTCAAGTACGTTTCTCAATCTAAATCCTTTCTTAAGTCTTTCTAAGCATGATTCTTCACTTAAAATGCTTTACAAACCAATTCATCCTCTTAGTGATCCTAGGTACCTCGACAAACTTAAGTTACAAGTATGAGACGGTTAAGTAGTTAAATTAAGGAGAGTTGTTAATCAAGTCTAAAGACTAAGTATAGGTGTTGTTCTGGTATAAGTATAGGTCATAAAATTGAGTTTTGCTATTTATGTTGTGTCAAGTCCTAGGAGGGAGATAGAGTTGGATCCTAGAGCTACGGCTGAACCAGGTATGGGATACTTACTTGATGGTTATGTTGTTAGTATAGTGATATAACCGAATTAAGTAATTATTGGGCATTAAATGAATGGGTGTTACGTATGCTTGGTTAGGCCTAAGGGATAAAGAGGACCAAACCTTAGGGTAGCACCTTAATGATCCTTACGCGACAGTGTCCTAATTGGAGTCTCGCTTGGAAATGATCTGGATAGATTTAGGTTGTTCCTTGGTTACTTGGTTCCTAAGGTGTTAAGGAAGACCTACACCAATACTATAAAGTACTTATATATATACATATTGTTTAATTGGAGTCATAAGTTACTCCAAGTTTAGAGTTAAATGCATATGACTCTAAATTGTATTGTAAGCAAGCCTAAAATAAAAGATAAAAAATGCGTGTTTGTTGCATACCTGTATCTGTTCCGTGTGTGTGATGTGACCATTATTATTTTCTCATGTACATGTGTTTGTGTATTCCATACTGAGTTTCGGCCCATCTCTTCTTAAAATTTTTTGAGTGTAGATACAAGTTATGGCGATCATGAGGTTTAGTATAGTGACTTGATTATTAAGGTGATACAGCAAATTATTATGAATATTTTTATGAGGATGGAATCAGCTTCATGTAGTATAAATAGGTGTGTGAAATTAGCTGAAAATGTTAACAGGATTTTATTTATTTATTTTTTATTTTGTATCTTGGGTCTTGTGAGACTTCTCTTGTCAGTGTTATCGAAAGTATGTTAGTTATTATGT
This sequence comes from Lumnitzera littorea, assembly GCA_024138015.1. Classification (NCBI taxonomy): domain Eukaryota; kingdom Viridiplantae; phylum Streptophyta; class Magnoliopsida; order Myrtales; family Combretaceae; genus Lumnitzera; species Lumnitzera littorea. The sequence continues at coordinate 44,164,667 of JAMXBB010000004.1, read as the reverse complement.
TTGGCTAAATGAGATGCTGAACTTTATTGATTTAGTTTATTGAGACAAAGTTATTGAAATTTGTTTGAACTTAATTTGATTAAATAAAAGAAGTTAAGAAGTTGATCATTTAGTACTATTTGTGGATGAAGGACAAGACATCCATTATATTTGAAGAAATACTACAAGTATTTTTAGTTGATATTTCTATCAAGATGTTAGCAGGTGGTTTAAGACATCTAACGTATCAATAAAGGCTAGGGATACGTAGTAAGCTATAACATTCTAAGTTTTGGAGAATTACAACATTAGCATAGGTTAGAAGGTAGATTTGAATTGATCATTGTTCAAATAGACCTAAGCTTTATAGACTGAGTAGGCCTAAATAAGTTAGCTCATAACCAAGCTAATGTGCTAGTCTAAATAGTGAAAAGAACCTTTTGAGAGGTAATTAAGTTGAGATTATGGTTTACCTCATCTTCATGTATCATATGGCCCTTGACATAAGTTAGCATTGAAAGTAAAAATTTCTAAGCCGCATTTAGGAATTCGAGTAAGGAATGCTTTCTCTTGTTGCATGTTGATCTAACTTAACTTGTTCATTTCTCATATTCTAGTGGGTTAGAATATGTTAGAAACAGGTAAATTGTCTTGGTTGAGGTTTGTTTGGTTAGTCACACCCAAATTAGTCATCCTTCTTCCCTTTTGCTTATTATTTGTCTTTCCTAATCTTAGTGTTCACCTGCCAGCTTCACTCTTAAAAGAAGAATTTGGTCTATTGACCACATCATCCCTCTCGAGTTGAAACAGAGTTGTCCTCGACTTTGGTACCCATAACCTTTCAGAACAAGATTATGAAAAGGTAGCAAACAAAGTTCTCCTCCCCTTCTTCTCCTTCTTCATCATAGCTACTTAGTCTTTCTATATACACATAGGCATCAAGTAAAGTTCTTCCCATCATTTTAAAAGGCGTAAGTGTTGTGGAAAACCTCATACATGACACATCTATCATTCTCTCAAGGTCATCCAAGTATTATGTGGGCAATATTCATTAAAACCATGTCAAAGTCTAGCTTATTCAGATACTCTCCAATATTGAATGGAATTTTAACATGCTTATGAACATGTATCATACCCTGTCATTAAATTAGTGTAGCTGATACGATCTTAGATGTTAGGAGGTCAAAAGTTTCATCTTGTCTACTAGCCATTGGAGATGACTTCATAAGGGATAGCTATTCCTCCTTTGTAGATTTATTCATGCACCTAATTAACGAAATTGTTATTATTGTGAACTAAAGAATTGCAATACGTTTACAAGATTAAAGGAATACCTATCCTCCGGGGTTGTTCAAACATATTTCCAAATCTATCCATAAGACTTCAAAAGAATTATAAGGAATGGTTATTATTTCTCTATTCCATTCCTCAAAAATTACAATTCTATTCCTACCATATTCCATTATCATTATTATCCAACCACATTCGTTTTAAGTATCATTATTATTTTTATTATGAGTAAGATTATCATATAAGAGTTTAGAGTCAAATCCTTAAATATCCGGAGTCTAAGCTCTCAACTCAAAATATGAAAAGACTAAAACAAAATTTGACACAAACAAAATAAGGTTTATTTACCCTTATCTCTAGAACAAGAAATGATGTCTCTTGGGTCAAACACACGAAGTGCACCAAGTGCAAAGTCAAACAAAAGAAAAGCTAGCAAAATTGGGTGCAACTGAGAGATATAATGCACTATTCAAACTATATAGCCCAATAAGCTCTTAATATAATGCATAAGATACTCTTTAGAGTTATTTATCGTTAATTCTTACCAAAAGAGCTAGATAGAAATAGTATTTCAAGAGGATGCTCTTAGAAATGAAAGAGAAGGATTCTATAAAATTAGCACTCAACTATATGGCTAGGTTACAGATGGTGGCCGGCTTTTATATCTTAGTTACTAGGGTTTATACAAGAAGAAAATGATTAAAAAGGAAAGTTACAAATTAGTTATTAAGAGATTCTTTGTATAAACCTCAAAAAGGATAAAATGGACAAAAAAAAAATAAAGAATACGTCGGAGAATCATTATGGGATCATACGTTTAGGGACATGTGTTGCTTACTTGATGGTAACCCTGACAAAAGGTGGAAAATATGCTTGATTGGCTTTTGGCGAATAGGAAGCTCGGGACCTCGATAGCTTGTCAACCGGGCTGGGCAGCTCGGCAATAGATAAGGAAGGGTATTAGACGAATCGACCAACCTAATCTGGATCGGGTCAGGAAGACGGGAAGGACGGCTCGATGTTGGAATTGCTCGGCATCTAGGCATGTTGTCCCGAGGTCAGGTCGTCCAGCTTCCTAGGGTCTGCCGTCTCGTCTTGAAAGAGTGACAACTAAGTGGATGGCGCCAAACCCCACTACGCCTATGTTTTTTCTTCCACTCTTGTTGCACTATTATTTTTCTTCGTAATATTCTTTGGACATTTCTAGACCAATGGAACGCTAACTAAGTTGAAAATCATTTGGCAGATAAGAGCTTTTATGCTTGTGTTGTTTCATTTGTGCATAAATAAATTGTTTTAAAGATTACATTTAAAGTTAAACTCTTTATATTTTTTCTAAAAAAATTGATAGAAGGAATTTAAAAAATGTTAAGGGCAAATTGTAAATGTACCCTCTGGGTTATTGGTTCCATAACCTGATTTCACGTTTTTGTAACTTTTGAAAATATATACATATGTAAAAACCATCAATACAGCTCTAAAGTTATTATTTATAATTCTTTCAACTACAACTATGATTTTATGGCTCCAACAACGGTTTTGATGTTATTTTTTTGGTATAAAAAATGAAGATGTAAAATCATACTTTAGGAGTTTTGGAAATATATTCACAAAGGTTGGGTATGGTTGAGTTTCGTCTGATTTATCCCTCCAAATTGAATAAAATATATATTATAGTTTTGTGTTTTTAAGACCTGAAAATAAATCATATAGTTTGCTTGGTGATTTTTTGTCAAAAAGTGGCTCGATCCGATTAGGTTCATAGTTGAAACTGTAATTTCCCATCTGGAGAATTATAATCGTTTTTTTTTTTTAATTAATTAACTTCTTGACCATCATAGAACTACATGCCTTAGTGTTTTCATATGATTCCTTGGATATGCTACTAAAATGGCATGGTCATTGTGGTACAATCATATTAATAAATAAAATACTTATGCCAGACCGGTTTTATTCCCCCAAGGAGAATTCCACAAAAATTGCTATGTCCTCTACTAGCAGATATATCAAATGCTGCTTCAAGCAACATATTAGTGTCACTTAAACAATGTGAAAATCAATTAAAATTCAAGGCCAGGAAGTTCGAACTTGAAGCAAGTGCTCGCATATGCAAAATAACAACAAATATATTAAAAGTTTTGAAATTGCAACACCTTATAAAAATAAGATTAATGGATTTTGATCCTCTAAATTTACATCCTCTCGAGTTTTCTCGATTTACCGCTACAAAAATATAACTACAAGTATATATTTACTTGATTAAAACTACGGGACGTGGTCAATCCTATAATGTTTCGCTTTGTATTATCGTTACGGTTAGTTTGGACCTCGGATAACTTTTTATTCTTCCTTGGTGTATTTATCCGATTAATTTGTGATCACTAACAATAAAAAATAATCTTGTCGTGATAAGATCATGAGTTATTTCACGTTGCCGTTATTTTTGAATGAATAAGTAGACTTTAATGTTTGAAATTCTCATTAAAGCATGTGCAGAAACTAACCCAATTTATATACAAAAGTGCTATTGTATTTTGTTTTTATACAGACCTATGTCGTATTTGCTACATACAATATTAATAAACAGTTAATATATGTCACATGTTATAAATATGAGATTAACATAAAATCAAAGTCATACTTACTAAATACAATTTAATTTTATCATAAAGTTGGAAATGCATTTAAATAGCCAATTTAAATACATTATATGTCTATAGGTAAGAAATTGAGTGCCAAATTATTGTAAGTGATATTATTTGATTTTTTTTTTTTATTTTAATGCAAGCTACTAAGGCAAAGAAGAAGATGAAGGTAAATTTTTTTTTAATTATATGTTTTTGGCAATTATTATTTCAAAAGATAAACTTAAAGTGGGTGATTAAAAAAGTAATTAGCAGGATATAAGTTGGTGGAATAGCAATTGAAATGAAAAATATTGGAATATAAGATATTGAATAATAATAATTAAAATTAAAATATAAAACAGCTAAGAAATCAAATTTTAGCAGTCTTTTAATTTTTTTAATGATATAGAAAAGATTCTGATGGAAATACCTGGACCATCCGTTTTGTTTCTAGCGGCTTCCGCTCTCATATCTCACTGTAAAAATCCCAAATACGGTATCTTCGTTTAATAATATCAACGGTCCATATTTTTACAGAATTTCATGTCTGACAAATTTGTAATCACATGATCGTCGCAACCGATCTATTTGAAAATGAAAAAAAAATTTATTTATTTTTCCTATAAAATGCTCCTCGTCCTCCTCAAAATGCCATTTTCCTAGATTATCTCCACCGCAATTCGCACAAACTAAACCATACATACCCACCAAGTCGCAGAAATAATGAAAATCAGGCAAGAAGTTACAGCGATCGTAATAGGAGGTGGTCCTTCCGGTATATCGGCAGCAGGATGCTTAAGCTTCAATTCAATCCCATACCTCCTCCTGGAAAGAGACGACTGTTTTGCTCCTTTGTGGCAAAAGAAAGCGTACGATCGTCTTCACCTACATTTAGCCAAGCAAACATGTCAACTTCCTCATTTTCCTATCCCCACAGACTGGCCTAAGTACATATCCAAGACCCAGTTCGTTCAATACCTAGGGGACTACGTTACCCACTTCAACATCACACCCAGGTACAACACTCGAGTGGAGCTCGTGAAATACGACGAGGATGATAAGAGATGGAGCGTTAGGGTGAAGAATGTGTTGTCGGGCGATGTGGAAGAGTATAGGGCGAGGTTTGTGGTGGTGGCGAGTGGAGAGAGCTGTGATCCGTTTGTGCCGGAGATTGATGGGTTGGAGAGCTTTGGAGGGAAGGTTATGCACTCCACTGAGTATAAGAATGGGGAGGAGTTTGAGGGTAAAAGTGTTTTGGTTGTTGGGAGTGGGAATTCAGGAATGGAGATTGCTCTTGACCTTGCCGATCACGGAGCTATTACGTCCATAGTTGTCAAGAGTCCGGTGATTAATTTATTCTCCAATTGATTATCTAATCTATGAATATAGATATGGAAATTATTAAGAGAATTCTCCATAAGAATTGTTCAGAAAGAAAAATAAAAAAATTCTATATTATATTTATACATTTATTTTTTTCGCAAAGTTACTGATATCCGAGATTATAAATTGGGATAGGTTTATCGGACAAGTAGAATTTTGTGCATTAATCTTTTTGTCTCAATTACCATTTGAAATAATTTTATCAAATTTTAACTCTTTTTGTGAGCTTCGCAATTTGCGTGCCGGGATAATCCATGTCATGCTCTAGTAAAACATAAAATTTATTCATTTATTTATTTATTCCTTTGCCTTTGTTTTGGGGGTTCTTTTTAACTTTTATTCTCAAATTTTCCTATCAAAACCTTGAGAACTATTCGATGCTTGATTGAGCATCTTCTTGTAAAAGTTATATAGAAATCTTAAATTAGCTTTCCCCCAACTCTAGCTCACTTAAACATTGATTGAATTAAAAATAAATAAATAAAGGAAGCACTTTTTCAAACTTTTGAAGAAATCAAAGTTCTGCATGAAAAGGGCAAAAAAGATGAAAAATAACCTCTTCAAAAAATTTTATTTTAAAAAACTAGCTTGTATTATAAATTTCATTTTTTTTGGGGTCTCCCTTCATAGTTACATAATTGATACTTATGATGTGTTCAATCTTTGTTCTATTTACCATACGGTTGAAATATTAAACATGATAATCTCTAAGTCTCTACCTTGATATACGGTTGAAATATTAAACATATGGTAATTTCTAAGTCTCTGCCTAGATATATATATTTATTTTTTAATAAAGTAATGAAGCTATTTATAGTCGGATGCTGTTTTAGATAATTAATATATTATAGAACTCAATTTTAGTTTAAAGATTATTCAATGTATGTTGATTAAAATCAGAAGTATATATACTGATTTTATTAGGTTACCTTACAAAAAAAAAAAAAAAAGATAATTTAATAAGAGAAAAGAAGCTGGGATGGGTAGCTAGTAGTAATGTCTGAGTGCTAAGTCTGAGTGCTAAGTAAACCTTCCGCTCGGCTATTGCTCTGTCCCATTTGTGGTGGGTGGTAGACCACGTGCAATCACATCCGTCGCGCTTCCTTCTCTAAGAGCTGATTTTTAATTTTTTATTTTAGATTATCATAACTAGTCAATTTTGTGTGAGTTTTTTCCCTTCTACGAGTAAGGACAACGGAGAATCACACACTTTTGGAATTAATTTTAACATTTTCTATTTATAATAGTCTTTTAGTGAATAAAATTTAATATTATAGTTCTCTATAAAAGAGAAAGAGCATATCATTTAAGCAATATAAAAATAAATACAACTTGAAAAAGTAAATAATTTTTATAAAAATTAACCTTAAGACTTTATATTTGAAACATAGAGTATCCAATCACTTAGCTTTGTCTAATATTGTGTTAAAATATGGTCTTTAAAATATACATGTAATATATTTTTTTCCTCTCTTTTTTTATATATTTTAATAATTATTGTTTTCCACCCCATGTAAGTCCCTGGCGTAGAAGTGATTGTTTAAGTTGATCGGCTGGTATATATTATGCAATTTCAGATGAACATATTGACAAGGGAGATGCTGTATTGGGCAGTTGTTCTGACAAAGTATCTTCCGTTTAATTTGGTAGAGAAAGGGACAATGATGTTGAGTAGGGTGGTATTTGGAGACATGAGCAAGTATGGAATACCTAAACCTACGGAGGGCCCTTTCACCATGAAGGCCAAGTATGGCAAATTTCCAATTGTGGATGTCGGGACATGCAAAAAGATCAGATCCGGAGAGATACAGGTATTTGGGATTCCCTGCACTTTCCATAATCCTTCAATATTTGTTTCAAATTAACTAAAGATGTTTTCTGTTTTTTTTTTTTTTTTCCTCTATTAAATGTTGTATATGTACACATCCATTTCTTGATTATTTTGGTTGGCACACGTATATGATATCCTTTTATAGAGTCCTCACAATTTAGAGATGCATTTTACTATTTTAGTATGTAACGTCTAATGAATTTTTCTCAAATAAAAGAAACTTTTTTTTACAAAATAAAAATGATAATAAATAAAAGAGACTTCCAACAAACACAAATTTGAGAGTTTTGGAAATTCCTTCGAGCTCAAGTAAGCACTTATATCTTATTCATTTGAAAGGAATGGAGTATATTCCCATTTATTCCTAACTTTCCCCCGATTACAATGTTCAATTCAATAAATCATAATTTTGAGAGTAATGCCGTTCCTAAGATCACTAAATTGGGATTCATAAGTTAAATGTAAGAATTTGGATTCCTAAGCTATATCTAATAAAATTCCTTCCACTAGCATTCTTCTTCTCAACATAGCACTTCACCACAATACTCACCACCACCACCATTTCTACCACCACTTTACCATAACGCCACCACACCACGATCCAATAACAAAAACAACAATGTATTACTCATTGATTTCATTAGTTTGTAAATCCAAGCTAACTAGATGAATGGTGTTCTTAGGACCCAGGTTATTATAAGGGCTTACCATAGTAATGGTGGATTCTTCAAGATAGTGAAGAAGAAGATATGAGGTCAACTAAAACCTAACCACTCTATGGATATGATCATCTAGAGAGCCCAATATGATTTGGTTCTTGCTTGATATAACTCATCGGTCAAGAATCAAGGTCCGTTTACTACTAATTTCTAGTTACCAAAGGAACAAAATAAGAGTGTAGGAGATAAATTGAGAAGAGAGAGAGAGAGAGTCTCACAAGGAGGAGAATACTCAGGTTCACTCAATAGCTAATTATGGTTGTACAAGAAAATGGTTATTTATACTAAGTCCTTAAGGAAAAACATGGGAAGTAAGGAAAATGCAAAAGGGTCACAGCGCAACATATATCTTAGGGCATATCTAAAAGGGTAAAGACTAATATGTAAAAAGAAACATAGTACAATTGTCAGGAAAGAGTAATATGTGTCAGGATACTCTTGGTGCTATACTCTGATAAGGAATTTCTCATGAGCTTAACTATTTAAGAGTAGAATCGGTCCATCTTTAGGGCATGTGGCGGTGACAAGTTAGTCTTCAATAGGTTAAAAAAAGAACTTGAACCTCGGTAGGTGGATTGTTAGTAGAGCGAGACTTGAACAGCATACGGGTCACTTAGGTCGGGAGCTCAACATTAGGAAGGTTGGTCAAAGTAGAAGATGCTTAATCTCAACAACAAAGTCTTCATCAACTCAAATCAAAGTATGGTTGGACTAATCTAGTAAAGAATTGAGCTAAGGGCCGTCTTGGTATTGAGACTTGTCCTTGGTCGTAAGAGCAACATGTGCTTTGCTAGACTTTATAAGCCTTGGAGTCTTGCCCGAGTAAGGGGTCTAAAGATTAATAGTCCATCAACTCCTCAAAGGCATTGAACATCTGCCCTCAAATCACTTTTAGCTTCCTCTTCTAGTATATAAGGTGTTCAAATTGGTAACGTTGAAGGTTGGTGATAGTCCATAAACTTCAAGTAATTCAAGTTCATATACTTTGTCATTGATCCATCCAAGAATCTTAAAAAGACCATCAAACCTTAGTGAAAGCTTATACTCTCTTTTGTTTGGAAACCATTTCTTGTTTAAATTAACCTAAACTATAGACCTGTATAAGGGTCAGTTTTAAACCATGAACAGGTAAACTAAAACTAGTAATTGAACTGCTAGATCTTAAAAGTCCAAGTGGTTCAACAGGGCAAACCCATTGGTTAGGTGGATCCTTGGACCAATGAGCTAAAGCGTTAATTGAAACGATAAGTTAGCCTATCGATTTAGCCCTTTATATATGTGAAAAAGAAATTGAATGACATTATTGTCATTTAGCTACATTTGACAACCTTTATATTATACATTCTATGGCTTGAAAATTCACACGGTCATGCTTCCCACTTCTTAGCTTTTCTAGTTTTCCTTTTGTCCATTTGCAATCTCCATCAAATTTTGTAATCTACAATCATAGTTACATTATAATTTATTTTTCTATTTTCACAATGTATTTCAAATAAGAAATTTTTGTAATTTACAATTTTTGTCACATTGGCCATTCTTATATAATTTTATAATGTAACATCTCTCGAACCAAACAAATTATTTCGAAATCTAAAAACAATTGTTCAAAAAATAAAATTTTCAATTCACGACCAATAGAATGGGGAAAACAAGAGGCACTATTAGGAAAATTCCACAAAAGATTGAATGAAAATAAAAAAAAAAAAAAACAAAAAAGATGAAATGCCCACAAAAGATTAAAAAAAAAAAAGAAAATTTCAAAGAAAAAAAAAATCACAATTCATAGGCCGTCTAAACTGACCTAGGACTATCCCCTTAAGGGCCAATCCCAACTTACCTCCATGTTAGCCCATGACTAGGCAATTTAGGGCTAGTTCAACCTATTGCACAAGTTTGCCAAACTAAGTCTCTAGGGCTATAGATAATGTTTTTTTGACCTTTGCAACCTTGTTCTTGTTGTTAGACTATAGTCTTAACTAACTTTTTGGTGACCACATCATGCAATCTCTATAACTTTTTGGCACATTGCAACGCTTGCTAGCATTCTCCTCATGAGATTGGATTGGTGATCATATCTAGAGATAAACTTAGGTTAAGTCCAAAAATGATCTGAAAGGGAGACCTCCTTATTAAGCTATGGGTAGAACAATTATAAGCAAACTTAATGACAAGAAAACAAAAATCTTAATCATTCAAATTCTTTCCCGTAATGGCTATAATTAAGCTTCTAACCGTTTTGTTGACCACCTAAGTCTAGCCATTTGTTTGGAGATGATAGAAAGTGCTGAACATCAACTTAATGCTGAGCTTCTTCCATAAGGTCCTGTAAAAGAAGTTTGTGAATTTTGCAAATTTTGCATCATGATTCAATACATTGCTCCAAGGAACACCATGGAGTTACATTATTTCTTGTAAAAAGAAGTTAACAATAGTTAAAGTATCATTAGATTTATGATAAGGAATAAAGTTATTCATCTTAGAACTAATCGATTATTACCATGATAGAATCATGTTTTAATGTTGTTTTAGGTAGTTCGAGTATAAAGTCTCTACTTAGGTCAATCCAAGTTAGTTTAGGCATAGGTAATGATGCATACTCCCCATAAGGTTCTTTCCAACCTTTAGCATGCTTGTACACTTTGCACCTTTCCAACACCTTGTGAATGTCTTTCATTATCCCTAGCCAATAGAAATGCTCTATCAATAGTTCATGTGTCCTTTTTTCCTAAAATGGCTAACCAAGCCTCTAGCCTAAGCTTTACAAACTAATAACTCTTTTGCCAAGCTATTCAACATATACACTTATCCTTCCTTTATCAAAAATCTTTGGATCAAGTAGAACTCATCCACAACACTTTCGAATTTGTACTTAGCCATAACAAGCCCAAGGTAAGGATCTTGCTCACATTGGTCTAGAAGAGTACCAAACCTAAGAATCTAAGCTTGCAAGGTTGAGGTAAATATATGTAGACATGACAAAGCACCAATTGCACTATTAGAATTTAAAAATGCCTTTCTTGTACTTGATCACATAGGAGAATGTTTCAAGGAACTCCACCTACTTAGAATGGCATCATGAGAGCTTTTGCTAACTTTATAGATACTTTAAGCAATTATGGTCCTTGTCAGGGTTGGAGAGCTTAGATATGAGCATCGAAGTTCTTGTAATATGTCAAGTAGTTCAGTGCAACACCGTTAAGCTTCTCACTAAAGTAAGCAACAAATTGGTTCTTTTTCATTAGAATTGCTCCAATGCCTACGCTTGAGGCATGACACTTTAAGTTCAAAATTTTGCTAAAGCCGGCTAAAGCAATCATAGGGGGTGAAGTTAATTTAGACTTATCTCCTCAAAACTCTTATGAGCATTCTCCAACAATATGAACTCAAAGTTTTTGCCGATTAGTTTAGTCAAGAGTACTACTACCAAACTAAAATTACAGATAGAATTTTGGTCAAAAGACGTTAGACCATGGAAGATTTAAATGTCTACTACATAGGTCAAGGTTGGTTAGTCAAGAATAGCCTTAACCTTCTCTTTAATGACTTAGATACCATAGTCGGATACAATATATTTAAGAAAAAAACACTACTTCTTTCTAATAGAATACACACTTCTTTATATTGCAGAATAATCATTCAGCTTAGATGATATCAAAGATGGCTCTCAAGTGCTTGACATGGGATGGAAGGTCCATACTGTATACTAAGATGTCATTAAAGTAAACTACAACACATTTGCCGATCAATTTCCTTAAGATATAGTTTATAAGTCTCATGAAAGTTGTTGGTACATTTGTAAGCCTAAATGGCATAACCAACCATTTGTAAAGATCATACTTCATCTTAAAAGCTTTCTTCCATTTATCACCCAATCTCTAATGAATTTGGTGATAACCCCTCTTTAGGTCAACTATTGGAAAGATTTGTGCACCATAAAGCTTATCCAACATATCAACTAGTTAGGGTATTAAGTATTGATACTTGACAATGATTTTATTGATAGCTTAGTTAACAATGCACATACATTAAGACCTATCCTTCTTAGGAACCAAAATGGCTGGAACAATACATTGCATACTCTTACAAACATAGCCTTAGTCGATCAACTTATCAACTTGCTTCTTAAGCTCGGTAGACTACTCAAGATTAAGCCAATAGATACGTCTATTAGGTAAAGATGTTCTTAGCCGATGGTCTATGTAATGCTCAATGTCTTGGATAGGTAGTAATCCTTTAGGTAGTTCCTTAAGGAAAAGGTTGGAAAACTCCTCAAGGAAGAGTGCTTAGATCTTTATTGGTAATGTTTTGATCTCTTTTAGCTCCAACAGTCGCCTTACTAGTAGGAATACTTCACCTGCAAACATAGTCACCTTAGAGAATTCAACTTATGAAATCACTAAGGATTTCTTCTTAAAGGACTTAACACATCAGTAATTCGACCTCCCGAACTTCTCCTAGACTCATTGAGGTTAGCACAACCTTCTTATTGTCCTTTTGGAGCATATATGTGTTACGGTACCTGTCATGGAGTACCATTAGATCAAAGAGCCAAGATAGACCCACAAGTATGTATGATGCACCTATGGGTAAGATGTTACACAACATCTCATCCTTGTACTTATCCCTAATAGAGATTGACACTCTAACTTACTCCATTACTTAGAGTCAATCCTTTTCATTCAACCAATGTATCCTATAAGGTTAGGGATAAGGAGAGGTTAGAAGTTTCAAAGCATGCACCATTCCTTAGACAACAACATTAGTACAATTACCCCATCTATAATTAGAGTGCATAAGCTACCATTTACTCCGTAGTTAGTGTAGAAGAAGTTCTTTCTTTACTCATTCTCTTCAAGAACTATAATATCGAGAACCCTTCTAACAACTATGTTTAAATATTTCTCGTATTTAAGTTGAACCTAAGCCCCAATGTCCCCTTAGAACTCAACAACCAAGTGTTATATCTTAGCTCCCTCCTCACCTGGCACTTTTTACTTCAAATTATGGTTCTTGACACTTAACGATCATCACTAATCGGTTTAGGCATTAGTTCGACACATATCTAAAACCAAGGAATTTAAAGCATTTAGTATCTCAAGTCTTCCTTCTAGAACTTTGACCTATGTTCTCCTTTATTTAGGTCTCCTTGGCATTAGCCTTCCCTTAACTATCATCAGGTTGGCTAAAGATAAGACTATGTTCAGTCCACATCAAACTATAAAGAAGTCAACTATTACTAAGTCGGCTCAAGTTGACTGATAGGAGCTAGGCTATATTGATTACGCTGTTGCCTCTCAACTCTTTGGGCAATGCAAATAACCTCATCTAGAGTTCTAATTATTTGTACTTCTACTACATTCCCTATTTTGTACCATAGGTCAGATATGAATCTAGCAATAGTCTTGTCCTTAAGTTCTTCCACAATATAATGGATCATCAGTAACTGAAAATCTCGAACATAGTCATCCTCGCTTCTACCACCTTGCTTAAGTTCTTAGAGGCTCTTGAAATTATATTACTTGTGATGCTTGGGAATGAACATATTCTGCAAGATGCACTTCATCTCATTCCAAATTCTAATCTCCTTACTAATGTGAAACCTGCACTTTCTTCCACAATATCACTGCATATATAAAGAATTTGAGGGTGACCGAATGGATTCTCCCTATGTCTTCATAATCATAACAATTAAAAGTATTATCTATCTTTTCTTCCCAATCTAAACATTTGTCAATACTACTTGTCCCAACAAAGTTAGGAATCTATACCTTAATGTTCTCCCTCCCCCTTCGAGTGCAGGCACTTCTTTCTTCAAAGTTGAGAAAGTTATTTTTCCTCTTCTTCATCTTTGGCTACTTTGTCTAACTTAATCCTTCTCTAAGCTTGCTACATATCTACTCTTACGACTCCATCTCAATGTCAGGGCTAGGTAATATCATTCAACCACATCCTACCTCTTGTTCGCACCTGCTTATCTTTCCAAAATTGGTCGATTATCCACTCCAACATGTCAACTATCCACTTAGCTAGCACCAAGAAATTAATCATTATCTTGCACCAACTCAGTGCGTTAGTCATTAGCAATCTAGTGCATGAACATAGTAATCTTAGCCATCATAGTGACTAAGTCATTAAGTTGCTCATTTATAGTAGGAAGGGTTCAGTTCCTTTGCCAGCCATGGCTTGAAACATCACTCTTGGATTCTACATACTACCATGAACACTTAGCATCAACATTCTTGTTACACTATCACAGGAACCACTACTATACCCAATAATTCTACTATTGAACCTAGGTTCGTGATTACTTTAACCAATTGTAGTAATTGTAGTCTACTCCAACAACTTCATACAACGTCTATATCTGAACCAATCCTTCACACATAAATAAAGCACTCAAAACAACCCCCACCAACAACACATTACAGAGGACCCCTACAATACAACTTGTTCTATTTTTTAATGCAAAAACAAAGTAAAATAGAGTATTACAACACCCACCAAGTTATGTGCCAGTCACCCCAATATTAACAGAGTACTACAACATTATACTTACATACACTGTGCGAACACACTACACCACTACAAACACTTCAACCTTTCAAATGCAATACAAAAATATGCCCTTAGTTGAAACCTTAAGCTCTAATATCAAGATTATTATATAATGTACCTAGGAGCCAAGTTATTATTAAGATTTACCGTAATAATGGTGGATTTTTTGAGATATTGAAAAAGAAAATACGAGACTGATTAAAACTAGTAACCTCGTGAAGCTACTATACAGATATGACGCATTAGAGAGCGCAACACTATTCGGTTCTCACTTAATATGACTTATAAGTCAAAAATCAAGGTTTACTTACCATAAACTCCCAACTTCTAAAAGAACCGGATAAGAGTGTAGGAGATAACATGGGGAGAGAGATAGTCTCACAAGAAGGAGAATATTCAGGTATTATTCAAATGCCAATTACAATTGTATAAGAAAATGACTATTTATAGTAAGTCATTAAGACAAATATAGGAAGTAAGGAAATTATAAAAGGGGTATAGTGTAGAAATGTATCTGAGGACATGCCCAAAAAGGTAAAAAAGACAAATACACAAAAAGAAACATAGTACAATTATCAAAAAAGAGTAACACGTATCAAGGTACTATAAGTGCCATACTCTATTAAGGAATTTCCTTGGGGTGAGTTGGTTTAGAGTAAGACCATGTTCATCTTTCAAGCATGTGGTAGTGATAAGTTGGTCTTCAATATGTTAAAAAGGAGAAACTTAAGGATTGGTAAGTAAACTATTAGTAAAGGGAGACTTGAATAGCATATAGGCAGCTACAGTCGAGAGCTTGGCATAAGGTCGGTCATAGTAGAAGATGCTCAAAGCTCTATGATAAGTATGTATAAAAGGTCCAGGGGCTATCCCAGTATTAAGATTCGCCATTGGCTAGTTGTAAGAGCAACATGTGATTTAGTAGACTTTGTAGGCCTTAAAGTCTTACCTAGGTAAACGATTTAAAGATCAGTGGTCCATCAATGAAAACTTCAAGAAGTATTCCTCGTAACTCTTTTTCATCATCATCTATAAGAGCTCTTTTTCAACTCGGTCATTTGACTTACTCAGTTTGAGAATCATCTTCACCATCCAAAACAAAACTACAAGTATGTGTTTGTCTCCAAACCGTTATCTCTCTCTCTCTCTCTCTCAGCTTTCCGCTTCTCTCTCCCTTCAATTTGTTCTTTCTCCAGTGCTTGTGTAAGTGGCATTCAAATTTGATAGCCTTATGTATAGGTACCACCTAAGCAACCATCTGATAATGGTACGTATGTGTGCAAGTCTGGGTACTCAATCGAGCTACTATACCACGTAGGCGTCCAACTGATAATGGTGCGTATGTGTACAGCTTTGGATACTTAATTGGGTGACTATGTTGGTACTTGTGTATGTAGATCAGTAATGCACAACTGGTGCATGTGAGTGCGGATCTAAGTACCCAATTAAGTGACTGTGTTGGTGTATGTGTGTGCGTGCAAATCGATGACGTGTAGTTGGTGCACGTGTATGTTTCGATTGTGATTGTTGTTGGAAGTGAGGTAAGATGAAGATAGCCAACAAGCAATTATTCTAAGTAGGTTAGGTTGTTGCCAAAGAAAAGTAAGATGAGGGTAGAAAAGTAATTTTATTTACACTACAAATCTATTGCTCAAATAGTCTTTTTACCAAGTGAATATTGTAATAATAGTTAAGGCCTTATTCGATTCCTAAGAATATGAATTCTACATCCAATACTTTATGCTTTGATCCTGCTTGATTTGTTTTTAACGATATCATATCTTAATTTTCCTAAGGTTGAACTTCTACTACAATTCTTGTTCTTCTACTTAAGCGATGGAACTTTTGGTTTGAGAAAAAAACATGAAATTTCTGCATTGGTGTCATATATCTTTTCTAAATCAAGGTTGTAAAACTCATAATTCTATCAAGAATTAAAACATATAGAATGTACAAAAATGTATAGAATCGGTAGAATTGTAGACTTATTGAACTATATACCTAAACTTATTATTCTATATGATTGTTTTCTAATCATTTTAACTAGAAAAGACTGGTTAACATTAAAAAGTCATAGAATAATATGCCTTCACTCTTTGATTTCAATAACCATACTCAAGCAAATTATTTTTAAACAATAGGTTCTTTTTTGGCCAGAAAATAAAAAATTTATCGTTCTATTCAAATGAAAACACACCAAGACATGAGCTACAAATTACCAACAAACGGAGGGGGATTTAAAGACCTAGTCTCAACAACTAAGGATTGAGACATCCTTTAACATCACCAAATTCTATAATGAAAATGACAAATCGGTCAAATATAATCATTTGAAGATGGGGAGAGATAAAAGCGAAATATAACAAGGGGGGAGGACTCTAAAAAATCTTCAAGGAGAATTGAGAATTGAAAAGGAAAAAAAAAAAAAAAGGGAGATTTTATAGGACGTCACTTCAACCTTTTATAATAATTTGATTTAATAGATCTTAATAAGTGAGGGATTCCATCTAATCTGTAGATCATTATATAGATGTAATAATAACGAGAATATTAGATTACATATTAGATATTGAAATTAGGTATCGTTTATGATAGATAAAATATTGTGTAACAACATTGGACAAGAGAGACTAATGAAACTGCTATTACAAATAGTGGAATAGTAGTTACAAGTAGTTAGCATTAATTGTCATGGTTACATCAGTGTTTCTTGTAAAAATACTGATATAAAAAGGAAAATGAATGAATGAATGAATGAATGAAGGTGGTTGAATCAGTAGAGTCTAAGCTATGGATTGATCAACAAAATAATGGCGAAGAAATTTCTCAAGAATTGGTTCCATTAGTGGAGAAACACGATATCAATGTAGCGCAAGTTATGATGCATGAGATGGATGTTGACAATGTTCTAGATGTTAATACCATAAGTCAATTAGTGGTTGAATGTAGCGCAAGTTATGATGCATGAGATGGATGTTGACAATGTTCTAGATGTTAATACCATAAGTCAATTAGTGGTTGAAAAAGATATTTCTAAGGTGGTTGGCATGTTGGAACAAGAACATGCATCTAAGAAATTAATGTTTGAATCCAGTGAAGAAAATGATTTCATTGAAGAGAATATTGGGGTACGCAATGTTGATGTGTCAAAGATTTCAGAAACCTTGGCCATGAACCAACTAATGGCGCAAAAAGAAAATTGTAAGGTTGGTATACCTGTTGAGCACACAATTTCACACATCAATCCAAAAGGGACAGTTCATGCACGTGTTGACGGTGTGAAAACGAGTACAAAAAATTGGTGAAAAATGAGTTGTATTCAGTTACAAGCATCAACAGTTTTTTTTTATCTTTACAGCTATGGGCTTTGAAAGATTATTTTACTGCAACAAAGACTACTACCAACAATAGTGCTAGGAAGTAAAAGTTGGGGCAGATGTCACTTATCCTGAATGATCCTTTCATTATTGCCATCAAGAACTATTAAGTATATGGGACGGCACATGGGCTTATGGTCCTACTTAATATTTTATTTGGGGAAAGAATAACAAAGGTTTAGAACCTGTTGATTGCATGCCAGATGAACTTTTGGAGTTGCAGTTGATATAATCAACATATGAAGGGACAGAAAGTGGGTGTCATTAATGAGTTACTCCAAGCATAATTAACATAATGGGCAGATTACACAAGAACAAAGTTTCCTCTTCATCCTCACCATATCAAACAAGATTTCGAGCATATCAGATAGTTTTCTGTTTGCTACTAATATCCTTCGCTCAAAGGACCTTAACTAGCAAAAATTTGGATCACGGGTGGGACATGGCATCATCAACCTCTTATCTCATGTTCATTTTCTGACATATAATAGTTGGGATGCGACATGCAGCGTTGGGTCTGATCATCGTGTCTAACACGGATTGAAGTCAAATGTATTTCTCAAGTAGGGCCAATTTGAAGACTTCGACCGGGAGAACAAGGTTGGTTTTCAAAGAGGGAAGGGGAATCTGTTATGACAGACAAAATATTGTGCAACAACATTCGACAAGAGAGTCTAGTGAAATTACCATTAACGAAGAGTGGAATAATAGTTACAAGCAGTTAGCATAACTGTCGTAATTACATCTGAGTTTATTGTAGAAATACAAATATAGAAAGCAAAATGAATGAATGAATGAATGAATGAATGAAAGCATACCGAACCCTTTTCCTGAGAAAAGCTTCTTGCTTTTGTGGAGTTCTTTGGTCACTTAAAGAACCAGATCCTTTGTTTCTTTCCTTTCTTCCATTCTATCTCTCACTTTACACCTTGTACACAAACACCACACTACACAATATTACTTTCATTGGCTAGATTGGGAAGCAGAGATTCAGAAAATACAAGAAAAGTGCAGATAAAGCGCTAATTGGGTAAAGGAAGAAGAGAGAGTTCGAGATGGAAGGAGTGAGAAAACACCGACCTTTGTGTTAAGTCTCTGAAAATTTCACTTTG
Organism: Lumnitzera littorea; assembly: GCA_024138015.1. Classification (NCBI taxonomy): domain Eukaryota; kingdom Viridiplantae; phylum Streptophyta; class Magnoliopsida; order Myrtales; family Combretaceae; genus Lumnitzera; species Lumnitzera littorea. The sequence continues at coordinate 44,145,794 of JAMXBB010000004.1, read as the reverse complement.
CTTGAATATTTTCTAAGAGACATTTGGAAGTGAGCTGGGCCTCCCATTATTGGCCTAACTGTGCCCACCTCTATAGTAAGCATGGGTAATAAATAAAACAAGTTTAAACGTGAAAGCAAAAAAAAAAAAAAAATTCCCAATATAAGCCTTGGAGTTGGGTGATTTTCATCAATAGAAGAGACATTACCGATCCTTGTTTGGAAAGGTGATCATACACAAAATTTCATTTACTTGAACATGATGATTTCAATGAAACACGACCGTTTCAATACTGTTTCGGTAAGCAGGTGGTACCGGCTATTGCCAGTATTAGAGGCAACAACGTAAATTTCGCAGATGGCAAGTCTCATCCATTCGATGCGATTGTTTTTGCAACGGGGTTCAAGAGAACCACAAATTTGTGGCTCCAGGTAATGCAACCATTTGACTACTTTTAATTTTCACTTTCTCTTTTTGTTTACAACGATTGCAACTGTTATTGAGATTAAATAAATAATCATTCGTTTAAATGCGACCATTGAAAGTGTCTATAAATGTAATCTATCTACACTCCTACAATTTGGAGCGATCTATTTTTTAAGTTAGTAGTCATGCTGAGTAATTATTTCTTTCCATTTATGAATGATTTCTCATAATCATTTTTTTTTTTTTCTGTTCTCTTTATCTTTCTACTTTTGTTATCCTTGTCATCCTCATTATGGTATTGTGCATGGTAGCCTCAACTTCTCATTCTAGTTACAAAATAATTAAAAAAAAAAAAAGTTAATAACTCTAATATTGCTTCAAATTGATTCCTCATAAGTAATAGGCATCGTTCAAGATTGCCAATATTTTTAAATTTGGTTTCACTATATTGTCATAAGTAATTAATTAGATTATTATCAACTTTTTGCTATATGGTACATTTAATAGTTAAATTTTATCTAATATCATGTGAAATTGAAATATATTTCCTTTTCTTTCTTTTTTGATGGAATGTAAAATATTATGAGTTTATTAGACAACAAAAATGGCTTCATTTTATTTATTATTAGTTACAAGTATACTTCCCTAATCCCCATAATTTGGTATATACATTTGAGTCAAATTCATGTTTGCATTATGGTGTTTATACTCTGGATGGTTAGTTATACTTTGTAGTATGTATTATAACTTTGACCTAGGTTTTGGTAGGGGTATAGAAGTTTTATACGAATACGGGTTCTGTTTCAAAAAATATTATGGAAAAAGGGTTATTTTTTAAAAAAAAATACGAATATGGTATACTAAAGGTGCATTAAATAAAAGTGTATGTAATTGATGTATCTTCAGTATGATTCATTATAACTAAAGGCGTATTCAATGTGCCTTCAGTTATAATGAATCATTCTGAAAGCGCATCTACTGTATGTACCTTCAATGTAAAAAAAATGAGTAACTGAAAGTGTATTTATTTGATATATTTTCAGTATACCATATTTGTATTTTTTAAAAAAATTAATCCTTTTTCGTAATATTTTTCGAAAAAAAACCCGTATTCGTACAAAACTCGGGGTATAGGGTAATATTTCATCAAATATGCATATTTTTGGTCTTAGGTCACTACTATTCTTTATTCCTTCTATTATTTTTTCGTCGAACCAAACAGTATAACATCTTTGTTACTTGTATTTTCAATTGCTTAGTAATATCTTTTGTTGTACATCCTGATTTCAAGAAGCCGACCAAATATACCATAAATTAAATATTAAAATTTCCTATGAAGAATACTTATGTTGCGGTAAAGCATACAAGAAAAACTTTTGAACTCAATAACTTGTACCATGGTCATTATGAAGAGCGAGTTTGTATGAAACAAAACCTGTCCAAGAAAAGTGAAAAGAATTTTATTTATTTTTGTTAAATTTAATATTTTACGCTACTAATATATGGATTACAATGTACTTTTCTGTCATATTATGTGATTAGAGAGACGATTACCTGTTGAATGAAGATGGGTTTGCAAAGCCACAGTTTCCGAATAATTGGAAAGGAAAGAATGGTTTGTATTGTGTTGGCCTATCAAGAAGAGGGTTCTTTGGCGCTGCTCTTGATGCACAGGCTGTGGCTGTGGACATCAAGTCGCTTTTGTGATCCTTCCAAGGAAAAAGTACATCAAAATTAGAGAAAGCACGCAAATGTAAACTTTAGACATTTGGAACTTTTTATTTGTAATATATTTTAACCATTTATAATTTTTTACTCACATAGACACTTTCTCTATTAGAATTTATTTATTTTTTAAAATTATTTATACAAAAACTATCTTCTTTATGAAAAGAAAAGAATACTAGTTATAGAGGAGTTGCAATCTTGGCATAATGGCCTACTGTCTTTATGTAACTTAATATGAAATAATAGATAAAGGTTGTTTTAGTTTAATAGCATAAATATTGGTCTTTTAAGAATAGACGGATTTGAAGTCTCTTCTCCCTCAAGTTATAGTATTGTAAATGTCCTAAAATTGTTTAGCCAAAATAATGATAATGATAATGATAATAATAATAATAATAATAATATTATTATTATTATGACCCTTTATGCATGATATTGCACTATCATAATATCAAAGGCTGTAACTCTTTATAAATGATATATCATTTTACATAAATTTGTTTACACCATATTAATAACAATCTATGCCTTACCAAAATGTTAGTCGTTATAATCTAATGAGTAAATCTATCACTTTCTTTAATATTGGATGTGATTCAAAACAAAATCTGCACCAAGCGTTAGTTATATATATGCATCTTCATGATGTTGTACGAGAATTCAAAGAAGTAATTCACCAGCTCAAGGGGTTTCCTATGCTACAAACCCTTTAGTACGTTCACCATAAGAAGCTTTGGAAATATACCCCGGGGGTATGAAATGTGTTAGCGTTTCATGCCAAATGCAAGAGGAAGAACGAATATAAACGGTCAGATTTAAAGGCACGATGGAATCATCGTTCTAAGAATGATATTTGTTTCCTTTGGATGTTCTGTTTTAAAATGCAAATAAGTGAGGAACTTCATGTCAATCTCAAGGTTCTACCAGTACAGTATAATAGGCCCCCATGGTCGAATGGACTAGATTAAAGTGGTTCCAGATACCTAAGGTTTAGCTACAAAATAGATAAAAGTGAGTAGAACAGTCAATGAGTTGTCCAATAGAATCATTTCGATACCTAAGTTAATGATATTTGTAAAGAAGTACGTAATTCAAAAATGGAGGCCTAGAAATAATGATGTACCTACGAATGTGTAAATTCTCGTGGTTTTTGTTCCTATTGTTCCCTTTGAGAGATATAGAGGTTGAGTATGTCAAGTCATAACATGCAACCTATGACATCTTGTCCCAGGTTTTAGGGGGCTTAAAGTTGGCAAGATCTTCTTATAGTGCTTGGGAATGATTGGTGGGGCATTGCACCTATAGCTTCCTAATAAATGTTTGGTGGTTTCATACAATCTTGTCACATGGGCTTTTTAAAGAATAAGCTACCAGTTGTCACATCTCATTTAATACTATGTGAGTGTTGTGCAGGGGGTATATAGAAGTCCTAAGTTTACGAGCACTTAGGAGGTATCTTCATTGGATTCATGATCCAAGGAGGACAAGGTTAAGTTTGCACTTTAAGGTCATCCTATGAGGATCTAATCAAGAAGATCGTCTGAGGCTCCATAAAGCTCAAACTATGGGCCAAAGAGGTCGATATGGGTTAGGAGGGGCCTTAAATATTAAGCTAATTGGTCTTAAACCCATCATTCGTTGCTATCCTCAATGAAAACTATCCTTAAAATGAAACAATCTTGGGAGAAAAAAAAAAGCTACAATTTTGCAAAGGAGAACCCACTATGACCTTATTTGAAGAAGAAATTAAAAAAATTATGTTCCCCTTTGAAATTTTCCCTTATTGGTTCATTTTCCTACTCAAGGCCCTCAATGTAACAAATTCGAGAATTTTTCATTGCTTAGGGCCAAAGGATAGGTGGAGTTTAGTCTTCTTAATCAAATGCAAGTTCTAATCAAACCAACACTACAAGAAGGCCTCCATTATGCAAGTTGTAAAGTGGGCTTCCTCTTCTCATAATGCTATTGAATCTCTAATAGCTCTAGTATGGATTTCTTTATACAATTTACCAATACACTTTTTTTGATAAATTCATACTTTTTGCATTAGCTTCAAAATTTAGGTCCCTCTAAAGGTGGATGAACTAACTGCAAACTTATCTCACCCTTCAATTGCTGGGGTCTTGGTTAAAGTTGACATATCTAAAAAGCATAAGGATAGGGTTTGGATGAAAGCGAAAAAAGATGGCTTTTATGAACATGTGACATTTGAGAATATGCCATTTTACTATAAAATGGGTCACCATGTTGATAAATGCCATTAGAAAACCCTATTCCAAAAAGAATTAAAGCAAGAAAATGTCCATTCTAAGCTTCAAGCTTACAAATCAAACATTGCAGAGAACAATAAAAAGTCTCAAAACCTAAAGAAAATGTATGATGTGGACTACAACTAAGGGCAAACAAGGCTAGTCACGGGGATAGGTCCAAGCTTGCTGAAAGCATGAAAAGAGTGGTAGGGAACATGTGAAAGAGTTAATGAAAAGTAAGCAAAACCCCACAAACAACTCCAAAGAATATGACACACCAATGAAACTTTCAAAAACTCATAACACAACTTGAAATGATGAACGAATTGGTCCTGTAAGATTACTCGATACCTAACCTTGCTTAAGGGTTAGGATAAAATTGAAATGAAAGTAAACAAATCGTGTTTATGAGAGGGAAAAATGTCAAGTCTATCAATGGTAATCTGATGATTACGAATACCAATACAAGAGGTATTTATACCTAATAAAATACAGCAATTTGTCTAAAAGGAAAAAGACAAAAAGGGTATGGCCTTAAAAGAGTAATATACAAGAATACAAAAGGATAAAAATGAATATTCAAGAAAAAAAATTATTAGTGTAGTAGATCATTCACGTGGTCTTGTACATGTAGCAAAATACATTAGCGATGCTGTTGGAGGATGTAAACAAAGAGTATGGGCAAATTGTTTAACTGAGCAGAGGTGACTGAGGATTAATCTAGTGTCAGTCTCTCGGCCTCTCGGCAAAAGTAAGGTTGAGCAAGTAGTCGGCTCAGGCATGAGTGAGTGAGAGAGCAACGATTGGCTATTATCTCAACATTCTGCATTTCGGTACACAATCTCCGAGATATGGGCAGTCATTTGGCTTGGCATGTATAATGGGTTGGCAAGGACATACCCAGCCTAGGGAAAAAGTTGGCTAAAGTAGAAGGATTCGCCTTGCCAGTCCTCTAGTCCTTGGGCTCGATTACGGGTCAATGGTCCAGTAGCTTGATTTCTATCATTCCCTTCAGGTTGATTTAGATTTGGGATCAAATCCGAACGGTCTTTAGTCAACTCTTTGTCAGGGTGGTATGGATCGAAGTTGAAGGTATCAAATACCCCATAATCTTCGAGCAACTCCAACCTATAAGCGTTGTCATTGATCTTCTAAAGGATCTTGAAGGGTCTTTCAGCTTTTGCAGATAATTTGTTTCTCCTCTTATTCGAAAACCATTCCTTACTAAGGTGTAGCCACACCAAGTCTCCTGGCTAGAATTGTTTAGCCGTTTTACCCTTGGCCTTCACTCACATTCTTCTAGCAATTTGGTCGATATGTTGAGTAACCTTGTTGTAAATGTGCTAAAGGGACTACACTTAAGCTTTCGCGTTAGGGTCTTCTCACTCAAACTCAGGTACAAAGGTATGATCGAAGGGCAACTCGAGATTGAAACCATAGACAACCTCAAGGGGGTCTACTTAGTGGTGTCATGTACTATTCAGTTGTAAGCGAATTCGATTACTGATAAGCAAATATCCTAACCAGCTAAGTTCTTACCCACTATAGCTCGAAGCAGCAATCCCAAAGTGCAATTGACTACCTCTATTTGGCCATCCGTTTGGGGGTAATAAGAAGTACTAAACAGTAGTTTAGTCCTCATCCATCGCTACAAGGTTCTCCAAAAATGACTCAAGAACTTCGGGTCTCTATTTGATACTACACTTCTCAGCATGCCATGAGCCTAACAATTTCCTACAAGAAAAGAAAAGCAACAACAGAAATATGGTTAGTTTTGGAGCAAAGCAAAAAGTGTGCCGTCTTGCTAAATCTATCCACAATGACCATTACAACATCTTTACCTCGAGCAATTCATGGTAGTTCAAGTACAAAGTCCATGCTTAATTTAGTCCATAGCTTCATTAGAATAGGCAAAGGCATTGCTTTACCTTGCTCAGTTGGCATTTAGCCCTCTTACATGCGGTACAACCTTCTAAAACTCGATGCATGTCTCGTCTCATTCTTGACTAGAAGAAATGACCATTCAATATTGCATAGGTCCTTCTCTTCCCAAAATGCCTGGAGAATCCTCCACTGTAAGCTTCCTTGATAAGTAATTATCGTAGAGAGCAGGTCGGCACGCATAATTTCCTCCCTTGGAACAAGTATCTATATTCCATATGGTACTCATCCATTATCCTTCCATCAACATATCTTGCAAATATGGGACCAAAGTGTGGATCCTTAGAGTACTACTCTTTAATGCTTACAAACCCAAATAATTTGGTCTGCAATTCAATCAGGAGTGCATGCCTTCTCGAAAGAGCATTTTTCAACTATGTTGCTCTTCCCTTGTTTGTACTTTATTATAAAGTTGAACCCCTTAAGGAATTCAACCCACCTCACCTGCTGCTTTGACAATTTTGTCTAACTTCAAAGATACTTTAAAGACTCATGATCAGTGTAGATGACAAATTCTCTCAGCAACAAATAATGCCGCCATACTTGCAATGCTCAGATCAACGATAAGAGTTCTTTGTCATATACAAAGTAGTTTAGTTAAGGTTCCCTGAGCTTCTCACTATGGTAGGCAATTGGTCGGCCTTCTTGCATTAGGATAACGCCGATCCTAATGCCTGACGTGTCAAATTCCAACTCAAATATTTTCTGGAGGTCAAGTAAAACTAATACAGGGGTAGAGGTCAATCTTTCCTTCACCTTAGCAAAACTCCTCTCTTCCCTTTATCCTCATTAGAAGTCGATGTTCTTCTTTGTTAGTTCAGTAAGGGGTACGACAAGGGTACTGAAATTCTTGATGAATCTTTTGTAAAAGGAAGCCAGTCTATGGAAACTTCTTAATTCAACACAAGTAGTAGGGGTCGGCCACTTAATGATTGCTCAGATCTTCTCGTCGTCCACTCGTAAGCCTCCTCCACTAATTACATAGCCCAAGAATACCACTTCCTCCTAGCAAAAGCAACATTTCTTAAGGTTTTCAAATAATCTCTCGGTATGGAGGACTTTCAATACGGCTTGGAGATGTTCGTAATGACTCAGCATGTCAACACTATAAACTGGGATATCGTCAAAATACACTACGATACACTTTCCTATTAGATGTCTCAACATATGGTTCATTAGTCTTATGAAAGTGTTCCGAGCATTCGACAAGTCGAATGGCATGATCATCCATTCGTAAAGTCTATGTCAAGTCTTGAACATAGTTTTCCACTCATCTCCTAACCTCATGAGAATTTGATGGTAGCCAGACTTCAAATCAATGTTGCTGAAGAACTTGGCTCCACTCAATTCATCCAACATGTCTTCCAATCTCGGAATAGGATACCTGTATTTAATCGTAATCCTATCTATTGTTTAGTTGTCTACACACATCTATTAAGTTCCATCATTTTTCTGTACTAAAAGCGCCGGTACAACATAAGGGCTAAGACTTTCCTTGACATAGTCTTTCTCTTGTAATTCACTAACTTAACGTTAGAGCTTAGAAGTTTGTTCGGGACTCATCTGATGAGTTAGCTTATTCGGTAGGGCAGCGCCGAGTATTGAGTTAATGCAATGCTCTATGCCTCAAAGTGAGGGTAACCCCTCAAATAACTCTTCTAGGAACAAATCGGAATATTCATCTAACAGCACTCTCACTTCCCAAGGTAGTTCACCTCACTCCTTCATCTCTAGCAAACACCTAATCAACATAAGGGTCGGCTTGTCAGCATCGATGGCCTCTCGGAGTTCAACTCTACTCATCACCAGAGCCTTCTTCGATCCACGAGTAAGTTTAATCCGCAGTTTGTTAACTTCAATCGCTGGCATTGAGTTCAATCTAATCTTTCGGCCATCCTTCTCGAACATATACATATTCCTGTATCTATCATGGATAGCTCTCCTATCAAATTGCCATGGTCAACCAAGCAACATGTATGAGGCGCACATGGGCAACACATCACAGAGATCTTCGTCGGAGTAATTTTTGATAGTAATCGGCAGTAATACTTGTCGAGTAACATATAGTGCTCCCTTCTCACTCAGCCAATGCAACTTGTACTGCCTTGAATGTACGGTAGTTGGCAATTTCAACCTTATGACTAGATCAATCAATGCCACATTAGTGCAACTTCCACTATCCATAATTAATGTGCTCACTTGATCATTCACCCTACAAGTAGTATGAAATGAGTTCTCCCTCTACGATTGCTCTTGTGAGGGTTCTAAGTTCATTGCACGTTGGACAACTAAGACCAACTGATCTAAGTCCTCAGCAAACACGTCTTCCTGAATCAACTCTTTATCATGAGAAACTTCTTTCTCGGCAAAGTTCTCCTCTTCAAGTTCCTCATCAATACTCTCTACTTCCAGCTTCGGGATGTCTCCTCTGATGACCATAGTTCTTCGGTTCAGGGGCTGAGCAGCCTTAAGTCCAAACCTTTGGCACTTGAAGCACTTGATCTAGCTTATCTTCCTACCAGATCCTTGCCCTTTCTCACAAGTACAAGTCGGCTTGTCACTGTCAGGTCAGGCCTTCTATTCTATTCGAACATCTACCTTTCGAATCAGCTCGGTACTTGACTGAGCTCGATGACTTCCCTGTCCTAGTTGACTAGTCAACAGCCTAGTCAATACTTGACCTCTTTTCTATCTCTCCACTCGTTGAGATATTTGGATGGCTTCATCCATTGTTGCGAATCATTAGAGTTCTACAGTATCCCGAATGTTACCCATCAGCCTAGCAATGAACCTAGAGATTATTTGTGTTGGTGGTTCCTCCACTTTATAGCGAATCATAAGCATTTGAAACTCTTAGACATACTCATCAACAGAACGACTTCCTTATCTCAACTCCTGAAGTCGAGTAAAAGTGTCTTGCAAATGAGTATCTGGTACAAACCTATTTTTGAGTATTCTCTTCATCCCAAGCTAAGTATTAAACTCTCTGTAGGCTTCTCGTCTCCTCATAGTCTAAAAATTCTTCCACCACATAATAGTATATCCGGAGAACTCAACAACAGCTGTTCTCACTTTCTCATAATCCTTATTTTGGTAATAGCCAAACACACACTCCACCTTCTCTTTCCATTCCAAATATTCATTCGCACTTCCAAACCCATTGAGACTCAGAATACGAAGCTTCATATGATTAGAGGCTCTAGGTACTTGTACTCGCTCTTCTTCTTCATAATACTCTTCCTCATCCTCTTCTTCCAAATTTCCCAAGTCAATCATTCTTGTTGCTCATTCACCTACTCCTTTACCTCAAATTTGTCGAGCTAGGTTCTAACCTCTAACAAGTCAAGTAACTTGTAAGGTGTTATGCGCAACTTCAATTAGTCGGCAAGCCAACACATAAACAGCTCAAGTTAAATCTACTAAGAGATTAGTCACCTTATCAAGTCTCTCACCGGTACTTCTAGGAGTTCCTTAAGACTGTCAACCATGGTGGATAACTCCACTATTGTCATCTCCAACAACAACATTTACACTTGGGCTCGTCATTTTCTCTACAGATTCAAAGCTCAAACTCTTTAACTAAGTGTTTTAGCAGACACTTCCACAAGCTAGAAAAGTAATAGCTAACAAGCACAACAATTAAATGAATATAGTAACTTGCTTTGTTTCACACACATAAAATAGAGTATAAATGGAACTTCGAAAACAAACTACAATTCAAGCGAAACCTTTACTCTGATATCAAGATGATGCAGACAGCAAATAAGGACAAACAAGACCAGTCGTAGGGATGGATCCAAGCTTGCTGAAAGCTTGAAAAGAGTGGTAGGGAACATGCAAAAGAGTAAATGAAAAGTAAGCAAAAACATACGAACAGCTCCAATTGATATAACGTACCTATAGAACTTCTGAAAACTCACTACACAACTCAATATGACACATGAATTGGTCCAGTGGGATTACTCGCTAGCTAGCCTTGCTTAAACGTTAAGATAAGAGTGAAATGAAAGTAGAAAAATAATGTTTACGAGAGGGAAAAATGTCAAGTCTATCAATTGTAATCTAATGACTATGGCTACAAATACAAGAGTATTTATACTCAATAAGTTAGGGCAAGTTGCCAAAAAGGGAAAAAGATAAAAAGGGTATTGCCCTAAAGAAGTAATGTATAAGAATACAAAAGAATAAAAATAAATATTCAAAAAAAGCAATTATTAGTATAGTAAATCCTTCACGTGGTCCTATACACGTGACAATAATACATTGGTGATGCCGTTAGAGGATGCAGACAAAAAATATGGGCAGATTGCTTATTTAGGCAGGGATGACTAAGGATTAGTCCGATATCAGTCTCTCAACCTCTCGGTAAGAGTGAGGCCAACTCAAGGATGAGTGAGTTAGTTATTGTCTCAGCATTCTACATTTCGGTACAAAATCTGCGAGAGATGGGTTGTCATTCAACTCAACTTGCAAAATGAGTCGGCAAAAAGATATTCGACCTCGACAAGAGTCAGTTGGAGTAAGAGGATTTACCTAGACAGTCCTTCCAATCCTCGAGCTCGGCTATGGGCCAATAATCTAGTAGCTTGATTCCCATCAATTTATGTGCCTAAGAAACCTAAAATAGTAAAACAGAAGGCTCCTTTGGATTTTGGGCAGCGTTCTATCCCACCTAACCATGATACTACTACTATTATGGTTGAGAGCAATGCTACTAATACATCTAATTTCAAATTTTCATGATTCACTGATAAAACTCTTATTTTTTGCAATTTAGGTAACATTTAGTTATTAAGATTAGATAGGATAAGAAAAACTGAATAACACAAGTATAAGGAAAACTAAATAATATAATATTATTGTATTATATTTGGTTTGCATAGTACTAAATATGGATTTTTATGATGTCTCTCATAGTGGACTTAATATTCTATTTTGGCATTTATACCCTTAATATTGTTTAATATTTATTTAATTATATTTTTATATTATTTAAAAAGTATAAATTTTAAATATAATCTAATAAATATACCCCCAATATTGTCTAATATTTATTTAATTACATTTATATCCTAAATACTTGTATTTTTATCCAATAAAGTCAACTTTTGTATTATATCTTAGATTAGACAAATTTTAAGCATTTTTCTAGTCCTTCAGGCACTTTTTTATCTAGTAACTATGGTCGAATTACTAATCAAACATTGGATAAAAAGTTTTGTTTAGTAGAATCTCACAAATTTCACACAACTAAATGATACCTTAGTATCCGAAAACTTTTGATTTTTTACATTGAAATAAAAATGAACATTCATTTTTTATTGGTCCGATCTCTTTAGAAAGTAGACACAATCATTGGCACTTACATATCATTAATCAATCCAAGTAGTCGAGAGAAATAAAGGTAAATATATTTATAGGAGGCTTGCATCACTAATTTAAAAAGATTCAAAAAGAAAACTTTTCATATTATATACTTAACAAAAAAATTTATTGAATAAGTATACAATAGTGATTTTTAAATTTAGATAGCTAGCATAATGTTAATTGTAGAATGTATGAAGACAATAATAAATGGAACTACAAAAGCATAGGATTCACTATCACCTATCTAAATGCTATATTCCTACTTAATCTTCATAATTATTTCATTCCAAGCAAATTTTACTTTATATATATGATTTCGATTTTGACATTTGGCATCTCTACGTTTGACATTATGGTAATTGCTATATAGTTGATCTCGTTTTGCACAAATCAAAATAACTCTTTCATTTCCCTCAAATTAGGGGTGAGCTAGTAATCATGTCATACAAAACAGTATGACTCAATTTGATAAGATAGGTTCCGAGTAATAATTTCTAGAAACTTATACTTATAAGGTATAATACAAGTATGAGGTCAAGATACTTTACACCTACCCTAGAACCTATATTATGAAGTATATAGGATACAGATTCTAAGATACCTTATATTTACTCTGCAAAAATAATTAAATAAAATTAGTAAATAAAAAAGAATAACATTTTATTTATATGGGCTTAAAAAATGACAAACGCAGTCCATGAAAAACCTTAAACTAAACCTGATATCTTTATGTCAGTCTCTTCCTCCTTAGTTTTTTATTTGTTGCATTTTCTTTTCACCCCATTTTCCTTATTTATCAAGTTCAACTCTACTAAAGTTAAAAAAGAAATAATATGTGTGAAGCCACCTAATAAAGTATGTTATTATAGCATGGGCTTTCTTGGTTCTTTTTTCCTCTATTCTACCACTGACTAATAGAGACATAAAAAAATGAAGCATAATAATTATAGTATAAGAATGAAAATACATATATACGAAGTTACAAAAAGGGTATATATGAACTGAAATTTGTCCCTTTGTTTATATTTAAAATGATACAATGTCACCTCGCGGGTTGTTCCTATAACAAGTTACAATGTATTAATATGCAAAGGTATTGCCAGTGGTTGCTAAGAGTAAAGTAGCAACAATGTGGCTTTCACGAGTGCAATGTCTCAGCTCAGCCATTTGATGCTATTATCTTTTGCTGCTGTCTTCAAACGAACAACCCATCGATGGCTTCAGGCTATCGCGTTAGTTTCTTAAGCGGAACAACCTTTAAGGCAAAATCTTTCTTTTCTTTCTAACACCCCATTTTAACGTCTAAATGTTATCATACTGCAGGGAGATTACGATTTTCTGGATGAAGATGGTCATGCAAAGAGAAAGTTTCCTAACAATTGGAAAGAAATGAATGGTTGTGCTGGCCCATCAACAAGAGGTATATTCGGAGCCCATATTGATTCCCAAAGCACAGCTAAGGACATACTATCTCAACTGTGAAAACTAGTGTCCCATTTGAAGGTCATATATGGTTGGTTATGGAGACACATTTGGAGAAGCATGGTATAAGGACCAAATAAAAGGGGAGAACGTATTTGAACAGAAGAAGTTGTTTTCTACTATATATCCATCCAGTTTATATAAATCCTACTAGACCATGTTATCCGCACTTTCACACGGTAGAATTTTCCCGTCGTGAGAGAATGTCGAGTGAAGTCCTTCAGAAATAGTATATCCTTCATGTAGGAGAAAGGAGCTTTATGTTATAGCACATAACTCGTTATTCTCTACAAAATTTCAATCACTCCTTGTCTATTCTATAATTACCATAATGCTTACAAGGTTTCAACCTAGAACACTGTGTCTTTACTTAATTAAAAGAATAAATGTTTAAGGAGAGGAAAAAAAAAAAAAAAAAAAAGCAAAAAAATGCAACTTCAGCTCGAGCTTTACTAATCAAAGCTGCAGAGCCGTCAGAATGCTTTTGCTAAAAAATATGCTGGCAGGAAGGAAAAAACTCAGAATCGCACTGGCTATCGGTCACTATGCCCATAGAAGTCCATCAAAGCCAATTTCCAAACTTGAAACTGGGCTGTCCCCGTAATCCTGCTCTACTGCTTGATTATCTCCAAGTGATTCCACGTATGGTTCCAATAAATCAGCAGATCTTTCTGATGGGATTCCATAATCCTTGAGGATGCAAGATGAAGCTGAAATTGCAGCTTCTCTCTTCAGAACGGCAAGATAATTGTCTTCAAACTCGAAAACTAGATACTTGTCCTTGCATGCTGTACAATTCGACGGAGCATGAGAATATATTTTGAAATCAGGATAGGTACAGGAACAAGGGAAAAGTGGAAGCATGTGGTATCACTTACAGTCGGTGAGGTGTGCTAGGTGGTGAATGTTTTTAATTCTAGTTCCATTTAACTTCAATACCTGCCATAAAACTTTGGTATAAGAACACTCGTAAGCAAGCATAGCAATTAAATTTGCCGGATGTGATAGTTGTCTTGCCTGCTGATTGCTCATGTCCTCGTATCCAATGTTTACTTCATTAGCTAGTACCTATAAAAGATAAAAAAAAAAAAAAAAAAAGAGTAATTTAACGCCTATGTTCAAATTTAGCATTTCACCTCACATGTTTACATTATTTATACATTAAATTGACAGCAAAAGACAAAAAAAAAACATTAAAAGAGATAAGACACTCATTCTTGACCAACCTGCGAGAGGATAACTATCTGTTCGCCTTTGAACCTTGCCAGAGAGTAACGTGCCTTTGCTAGTAATTTTAACTGCCATGAAAATAACAAAGCAGTTAAACATTTGAATATTTGCGTGAATATTAAATCTCAAATAATCAGACTATAGTACAAAAGAGTCATACTGTGGTGCTCGATAGAGTAGTGATTGAAGAATCAAATACTTACTCCTATAGAATCTTCACACTCTTCTCTGTCAAAAAAGATAAGAAAAACACTTTGATCAGTCTTATAAGCACCAATATGTTGTATACCGCTTCAAAAGAAAACAAACTTAATTATTCCGAGTAATCGAAACTAGTGGCGCATACTCTATCAATGGCTCTGAGAGTGGGGTAAACACCAGACCAGCAACAATCAGATAAGAAGGCTGGCCGCCTTCCATATGATAAGGAACCTGAGAGCATAAGAAAACCAGATATGACTATTGATCTGCAAAGTATCAAAAGAGCAAGTGCATGAAATATTAACAAAAACAGATTGTCGTAACAGCACCAAATGGACCCGAGGATTCAAAACCACTGGAACTTTCATGAACTCCCCTCGTCTAATTATACCAAGCTCTGCTACTTCACCAGCAAACCTGTTTGATTTATTCAGTCATTTGAAAGTAAATGCAAATAGTGAAAGGTATAGAAACATCTAGACATTTTCTCCAGATATATATATATATACAAGATCTGAAAGAATCTAGACAAAGCAAAAATCAGAAAGTGAATTTGCATAAAGAACATTCTACAGTGCTCTTCCAGAAAACTCAGTCTTATAAAACAAATCATCTAGCAAACATCTTGTAGGTTCACTATATAAAACTAACTCAAGAAGATCATCAAGACACAGTTACAAGAGCTACCAACCAAAAAAATAGCAATTCAGGGCATAGTCATGAATTGAGTCCTCTGATATCATTTTTGTATGTGAACCACGCATGCAGCAAATAAGCATATTTAAGACAGATAAAAAAGAATTTATTCATTTGGATAGTTTAAAGGGAAACTGACTTGCATTTTGATACTTTTGCAAACTCATGAAATTTAAAAAAAAAAAAAAAACATGACTGTATTTTATCACTATTCATTATAATATTATTAAATATATTTAATTAAATAATTTAATAAAAAAATTTCAAAAATGCATTAAATTATATGAAAAAAGAATGAAATAAGTTGAAAAAACAATTCAGCAACCACTTGACTCCTCCTTCAGCCATATCACAGCGCCAGGCTCCCATATCTCCATGGAAGAACTCCAACCACCAAGAGACCCGCAACACATGACCATGAGCAAACGAAACCCCTAACCACCAACAGTAAACCCATAACCCACAACAGGCATACAAAAATTGAAATTGCAAGTATATTTTTTCTAGCCACAACCCACATACCCATAATTGAAACCCTCAACTGCCTACAACATAACCATAACCCACATACCATAAATTAAGAGTATCCTATGACACTTAAAAAGAAGGAGCCAAAAAGTTTTGTGATGGTTAAAAACTGAAATTGCAATTCCATAGGATTGAGCATTACCCAAATGAGATTCTTAGCAATGATAACTATATATGATAGGAATCAAGGATTAATTACTACTCTCGAGCTCGAGAACTTACTCAAATGGTTCATCAACTTATCTGAGGTGAGTTAAACACCAAAGAATAGTACATTTCCTAATTCAACCTGCCGGATTACTTTGCTCTTCAAATCATCTAGGAAACTGCCAAGGTAACTAGCTAACATACTGATCTGACCTCTCCACAACACACCTATCCAAGTATCAAAACAGAATACTGCCAACTTGATACATGCCAAGGCTGACCTGACAATGATCCGAAGCTGACCACCCGAGACCAACCCGACCATGAGCCATTGCCGCCTAAACCAACCCTTTCCTAGTTCTAAATATCCAAGCTGTCGATTTCGACCTAGTTTGCTCAAAATCTACTTTGCTTGGCCAAGCGTGTCATTAGGACTACAAAATGAGCAAACAACACACTTACTGCTTTTTTATGATATCCATACTGTCCTTTCAGCCATCGAATATTCTTTTTGCTTGATTACAACGTTACTCTTTATAAATTATTCTCTTTTCCCTTACTAATAAGAATCCTTTTTTGTAATTCACTTTAACTTAGAATTTACCCTAATTAGATTATATAAATACTTGTATATTATAATAACCATAACAGTAAATACAATCTTGACTTTTCAGACATATCTTCATGAGTTAAGTATTTTCCTTGTTTACTCTCAACTACTATTATATAACACATTGAATATGCACAAACAGTGAGTAACTCTCGGCCATACTTGTGCGTCATATCAAGTGGACCCAAGCTCGTATAAAGTATTGGTACGTCATATCCACCGTCAGTGTATAAAGTCCCTTACTCAATCTTCAACTTTCATTTGCCCTTGAACTGTTTTAAGGTTCGAACCCATCCCTTTAATTCGTCTAATACTGTTCATTGTGTATTCATCCACGTTGGACCATATTAGTATGAGTTGATCATCTCCATTAGAAACTTGCTATTTTTCAATAAAAAGTTGGATTTGTGGAAAATATATTTAATAGAATGCCTTGCAATTACTATATCTAATTTTAAGTGATAATTACATAAATGGAGTCCACCTCATAATGTCGAGGAAGGTTTAAAGTTGACATCTAAAAGCATTTCTTTGTCAGAAACATGGAGAACGATAGATTAAAAGCCATCTATAGAGAGAGACTACTTCTTTAATTAAAAATGCCATAATTAGCTATGGTCACAATTCTTCATTGTAGATAGATGGAAAGTGTCAATAAGGTATGGCTAAGGAACGAGAAGAAGAGCTGTTGAATTGTTTCTTCAACACTTTTCTCTTTTTAAAAAAAAAAATTCTGCAATTTTTTGTTTTTATTAAACTAATTATTATACACCAATAAAAAACCAACATGTGTCGTCCAACTAACATTAACAAATAGAAACAAAACACGTCATATATTTTTCAAAAAAAGACATAAGTCGTTAGATCTCAAAAGTACAAAAATACAAGTTAGATTTTTGTAATTTCCCCTAGTTTGAACAAATTCCCATTACTTTTGAGTGTTTACTCCCAAGATTTATGTGCTAACTTGAAGGATTTGATTCTTCATGCCATTGTCATAGACATTACTAAATAGCTGAAAATTAGGATAAAGCGGGATTGATATCTCCCCATAACAGGAATATCCTTACTTTTGGCTTATAAGATAGCGGAATGCAATGCGCTCTGTCGACCGAAATGGAACTGTTCCTTCACAACCTACATGAATGTCATCAAAGCTAACAATCACATCCCCCTGAAAAGAAAATAATAATGAATGAATTATTTGATTTCACTGCACTGATCAAAAAGCAACATCAAACAAAATCATACGTGCAATATGATGATAGCAGACTGAAAATTTATAAGGTGAGGCCTTCACACCAAAGAAAATATTGTAGCAAAATTCACAAGGATCCAATTTGTAGCAAAATTATCTTTCATAAGTAACAAATCATTTTTGCTTCCCTTTGTTTTGGATAAAAACCACTCATTAATAGTGAAGAGCGTGGATATTGATGATGCTGCACAATTGTAATATTCTCAAAAGAAAATGCAAGTAGAAAAATAATACTGAAGAAACTCTCAAAATGGCAGAAATTGCATATTTTCACTGACTATAAATAATAATAATAATAAATAAAAGGAGGAAGGAAAGAAAGAACAGTGACATACTTCTCACTCATGACTATACAACTTCACATACAATGAAGCATTTCAGATTCATCACACTTTAACGTAACCATGAAACGAGAATACCAATTGTCTACTTTATTGTGTCATGACCGAGTCTATCAAAAGTGGCATGCAGAAAAGAAAAAGGACTTAAAATTACCTCCTTTAATACATTATTTGCATCAGCCGTGGGTTCAACTCTTCGTACCAATACACCCTGCATGCATCCAATCTCATCAAAAAAAGAGCAAACTTAATTCAAGCAAACTCAATGCCTTATTCAAGGATGATGACTCATTGACGTAATATATCCTAGAGTAAATGCAGCATATTTTCTCGAGAAAAGGCACCATGTATGGTGAACAATGCTGCCCTTTTTATAACCTATGACAAAGAAAACAGCACATATTAAACCACCCCAATTGCAAAATACAGGCCATGTCTAGTCCACAGCAGCCTACACAAAGCTACAATTTAGAAAAAATCAAGAAAATTCCAAACCAACTGAAAACTTTGGGGTTACGCAAACAAATCAAATCACTATATCTGCAGAAGAAAATTTATATAAGAATAAATAATAAGATGCAAATAACTAATTAGCTATTGCCAGAAAAATGACCATGCATACGTAACAATAGACAGTAAAAGCCTCATAATTAGATCCAATAAAGTGCCTTCAAGAGCATCACCTCATTTGACTGCACTTTCAAGCATGCCCGTAGTGCTGGATTTTCTAACTTTTGCAACAAAACTCCAAGGCAAGGAAAACCTTCATGAAAAATTAATGTTTTAAGGACAAAGCATTAATGAATACAAACACCCAACTAATATGGTCAGTTTTGAAATCACTATTAAAGGTAACAAAGTGAACAACATCTTTGGTCACATGCTCCATTTATCAATATGGATATAGCATCTCTAATTGTCTACCCAGTCGAATCATAATTCTAACTCCAGATCTGGAGATTCAGTTTGAAAGGCCTTGGTAGTTGTTCTAAAGCAATCTCGTTTCTATCATCATTAAGTGAAAACATCATTAAGACACCATCATCCTCAGTATCAGCTCCTATATATATTATTTAACACTCCAATACAGTGGTAGACTAGGATTTCCACTGAAGCCACCAAGTGGATAACTTAACTAAATTGGGGTACAATGACTGCAAAGAGACTCAAACCCATGACCTCTTGCTTCGATGCTATATTGAGGTTAGCAACTTATAACTTATTTGAATGCTCAAGTTTATGGATTTGGTATGGGTTTTTATATTTATTTCTTAACACATCCCACATTAAGAGGCCATGCAATCAATTAGCGTATATAGTAACAATTCCTTTGATATTCGTCAACTGAAGTATTAAATAAGGAATTTCAAGTCCCTCATCCATTAATGAATGCAGTTTTTTTTTTTTTTTTGGGTAATGTATAGTGAACACATGCATGAGGATAAAAACAAAGAAAAACAATCTCACAATTCAATCATAATTGAAACTGTGTCGCACAGCATAAGAAATGCAGGATAAACGTAGTTTGCAAGGGAAAGTAGGAAGACTTCTTAAGTAATAACAAAGAATTGATTAGAAAAAATCATTTGAATGTTATGATACACTAAACAAAAGCATATTTTCATATGCTTGAGGAAAGGTAAAAATCCACATAAAGAAATATCACATTCATTTGAGAAAGAAGAGACCCTACCAGTGTATTTTCCATTTCTCTCATAGTCATTTAGAAAATGCGATACCACCATTGTTGGAATCACATAGCCAATATTCTCAACCTCTTCAGATCTGTAAACCTAGAAGAAACATCTTGTAAGGGCCTTGAGTTAAAGAAAAACTTAATCAAGATGAGTAAAAGAAGACCTTTTATGAGGGATACAGCTAACACCAGCTTCAAACGATATTCAAGACCATCCATGTAAGTCGATATTGAAGACCATTTTTTCCATAGTTACACAAAAAGGCCAATAAACCATGCAAAAACTAGACATGCAAAAAAGCTCAAGTAATGGAAGAAGGAGAAGACTGCTGAAAGATGAGATTTGACAAAAATAATTGCAACAGGTAGAGTAAGCATCTTTTAAAAGGAACACAGACAAGGACTTCATGCAAAGATCTTCGTTGAATGGCCTTATGCGAATTCAATGTGATGACACTTTTATTTGAACTGTCCCACCTACTGGAGCAAGTATAATCATTACATTCTGCAGGTTTCAGTCATAACAGAGAATTATATAATGAATGTGGGTTCCCTTGAGGGTTTGGAAAACATTTACTCTTCAAACCTGTCTGTTATGCAGGATTGACAATTACAGAACTTCAATCGATCCATATATCACACCATGGAACCTTTCAGATTCAGACTTCTAACAGATTTAAGGCTTATTAGATATTATTGAATTACCTCCAAGGATTCAAGAACAAGATCACCTGCTTAGATACCATATCGAATTTATTTCCACTACTATCTGACATAAAAGCTTAAACTTATAGATACAGTTAAACCTTCATAAATTAATATTTGATAGATTAATAACATCTCTAAAATGATATTTTTTTGGTCTCAACTTGGGCCAATTTACAAAATTAGTAATTTTGAAAAATTAATAAGATAATAATTTTTAAAAAAACTCTTACATAACTCTTTACTCCTATCAATATCATAAATTAATAATTCTCTAAAATTACAAACATAACTAAGATAATTTAGTAAAATATGAATCTATTATTGTTTGTTTTTTCGTGAAATTTAAATCTACATGGATTTCATATCTAGCTTTTCTCATCATACTCAAAAGCTCTAGTGTTGTATTCTCGAACTACAACAAAAAATTGTGAAGAATTGTTACTACTATGAGTGCTTCATTTCGCGTAATTAGAGTAATATTTAAATTAATAAATTATTAATTTATCAGTTAATTAATACCTCTCTAAATTAATAAAATTTTATAGTCTCAACATTATTAATATGTAAAGGTTTTACTGTATTATACGAACTTTTAAATTTATTAATTAATAGATAACATAATCTTTGGAGCCCTCCTGCTGATTTCAGCTAACTTTTCATCTTTTTGTATATCTCTATGTACTTGAATGGTTTATCAATTCTCCTTATTTGAAAAAAGAAATATCTTTACACTAGTCTTGAATTAATTATATGCCCAATAAAATCACTGAGACTAAGCATATATGTTTACAAATAAATGCATTCTCTAGATAAAGCAAATTTTGCAAAATCTAGGGTTTACTTTTTATCATAAAGAGGAAACTTGCAGGGTTTTAATATTGTAACAAGTAACAAGTTAACAAATAAAGAAGAGAACATCTATTCATGTGCAATGGTGCTTCATATTTGCTGATCAATTTTCTCTCATACCGCTTGGGGTTCATCAGATATATGCATATCTACAGGGCCAAGCTTAGACTGTTTTTTGAAATTGATCCTTTTTATCAAAATCCAGTCCAATGTTGAGCATGATTCATGCTCAATAGTTGCTCAATATTATCAAGTTTAATTTAAACAACTAGGATGGTCAATGAGATACTAGAGTAGTACCTTCATTGTGATCTGTCTGCGGTAAGTGAATTGGAAGCAAACACCAGCAATGGCACTTCCAATCTTGGGTTCCAGAGTGCTCTTCCACAGAGAAATCCTCTACAGCAGTTTCCCCCTTTCCTTACTGTGCAAGACTTCCGCAACAGAGCTTCTAACTAATTCCCTTCCTTCCCGCCATTTCTTTTATTCAACTTATTTCACCACTAACTACAATTACCACTCATCCCCTTCACTTATTGCTTATTTACAACACAACCCTTTTAATACTACACTACGTATACTACAGCTACTGCTACACAAAAGCAACGCTCACACCCATACAACAGAGGACAAACACAAACATACTGCTATGAACACCCAACACAGCAACATATAACACAAAACACCACATACACAACCGTGTAACCCTAACAACACAAGATACTACAGAATATACATATAGTACTGTTTAACTCTTCATGTCTAAACTCTAGTAAAAGGCTTTTGTAGCCTAGGGTATGATGCAATAACCCCCTCCTGAAAATTGTCCTTGTCCCCAAGGACAAATTCAGGAAATAAAAGTTGAAACTCATCAACATTCATCCAAGAATCCTCTTCTCGCAAACACCCTTCTTCCATCTCACCAACACTTGTGGAATCTCAAAGCCATCACGAACCACAAAATGCCTTCCCAAAATTTGATAAGGATAACATACGTCGGGTACATCATCCATGGAGAAATCTTTAGGCAAGTCATGTGCAATAGGAAAAAAACCATGGGACTTCTTAAAAAGAGATGCATGCAAAACCAAATGTAAACGACATCCACTAGGCAATTTCAACTTATAAACAACCTTGCCAATGCAAGCTTCAATTTGAAAAGGCCCAAAATATTTGGACTCCAATTTAGAAGAGTCTTCACCCGTATTTGAGAATTAAAAGAAGGCCAAGGTCATAAGAAAACCAAATCATGCACTTTATTGGCTTGAGGACTCGGTCTTAGTTGTGCCCTCTCCAAATTAGCCCTCAATTTAATCAAAATTTCACCACAAGAGCATAAAGCAAAGTAAACAAAAGGATTAGCAACATCATTAGTCAAATAAATGGGCAAAGAAGGTGGAACACACTCATAAACCATCTCAAAAGGTGTCATACTAGCAGAAGAATGATAAGATGTGTTATAAAAGAATTCTGTCCAAGCAATCCATAAAGCCCATGTGGTCGGACACTCAAAAGCAAAGCAACGAAGGTAACACTCCAAGCTTCTATTGAGATATTCAATTTGGCCATCCGTCTTAGGATGATAGGCCATACTGAAATGCAATCTAGTGCCATGAAGCATAAACAATTCCCACCAAAAGCTATTAAAAAAAGAGGAACCCTATCACTAACAATAGCTCTAGGGAGCCTAAGAAGTCACACAATCTCGTTCATAAACACCATAGCAACAAATTTGGTAGTATAAGGATGTTTCAAAAGGAGGAAATGTGCATACTTCAAAAAACGATCAATTGCCACAAAAATTACCTCATACCCATTTGATTTAGAAAGCCCAATGATGAAATCCATGGATATATCTTTCCAAATAGCTTAAGGAATAAGAAGAGGATTAAGAAGGCTAGCTATAGAACGGTTTTGAGTTTTGTTTCTTTGACATATTACACAAGAAGCCACAAAGTGAGAAACATCTTTCTTCATACCAAACGAAAACAAATGTAAGGCTAACCGTCAATAGGTGCGCACATAGCCCCACATAAACTCCAACAAGAGATGAATGAAACTCATGTAGGAACAACTATACCCATTGAGATCTTGTACAAATAACCTAACAATGATGGTAATAAAAAGTATCATTAACCAAGTAAAATCCTTGGCCAATATTTTTTCCGTCCTTTAAGAGCTTAACTTTGGATGCCAAAATCTCATTGGCTAACACATCTTTATGAATCTAATCCAAGTTAATCCAAATAGGACTAGAAATCTCAGCTAACTCCAAGTCCTCAAACACTTTAGATAATGCATCCGTAGCCCCATTAGAAGACCCAGCTTTATACTAAATAGTAAAGTCTAATCCCAACAACTTGGCTAACCAATGTTGTTGGCTAATAGTAGTGATTCTCTAATAAAGAAGATGTTTAAGACTTCTAATCAGTAAGAACAATGAAACGTCAACCCAATAAATAAGGAAGCCAATGATTAATAACAAACACCAAAGCCATCAACTCCTACTCATAAGTAGACTTCCCAAGAGTCTTATCTAATAAAGCTATCTTTAATAAGCTATAAGCCATTAGTTTTGCTTCAAAACAACACCAAACTAACCCTAAAAGCATCACACTTAACCTGCAATGGTTGAGTAAAGTCTAGCATAGCATGCACAAGAACTTGCACCAAAGCCTACTGAAGGGCATGAAAAGCAACTATGGCCTCATCAAGCCAAGGAAAAAAGTTCTTCAACAAAACCGCTTTTAATGTCTTCTCATAATCTTTAATAAATTTCCCATAATAACTAAATAATCCCTGGAAACCACCCCTTTAATGTCTTAGGAAGTGGCTAGTCCAAAACCACTTTAACTTTCAAAGGATCCATACTAACACCATGAACAGAAATAATATGCCCAAGATATTCCAAAAAAGATTTACCAAATGAACATTTATTCTTATTAGAAAAAAATATATGAGAATGAAGCAACTCCAACACAACTCTCAAATGAGCAACATGATCATCCAGTGAAGAACTATAAACCAAAATATTATCAAAGAAGACCGGAATAAACTTACATAGATGAGGTTGAAAAATATCATTCATAATTGATTGGAATGTAGTAAATGCATTCCTC
Source organism: Lumnitzera littorea (assembly GCA_024138015.1). Taxonomy (NCBI): domain Eukaryota; kingdom Viridiplantae; phylum Streptophyta; class Magnoliopsida; order Myrtales; family Combretaceae; genus Lumnitzera; species Lumnitzera littorea. Next base: position 44,121,239 of record JAMXBB010000004.1, on the reverse strand, counting down.
AACTTGACTAAGAACTCATAGTGACTTTGGTGAGTGTAGAAGGCCATCTTAGGAATATCCTTAGAAGAAACCCAAATCTAATGATATCTAGAATGCAAATCGATTTTAGAGAACTAAGAAGCTCCATACAACTCATCAATGAAAAAAAACAAGATATTTATCAAAAACTGTAGCATTTCAAAGCCCTATAATCTACATAAAATTGCTAAGAACCATCTTTTTTCTTCGCTAATATAATCAAGCTAGAAAATGGACTAGAACTAGCCTTAATAATTCCCGCATTTAACATGTCCTTCACCAATCTCTCAATCTCATCCTTTTGAATTTGAACCTCACATTTATGGGTCTAACTACCTCTTTCAACTCAATATTATGACCTTGCACCTGAGAAGGAGATAATTCCCTATTTTCTTCAAAAATATATGCATATTCTGATAATAAAGCTTCAATGGCACCAGGTAATTCACCCCCATCAATCCCAAAACAACACATCTGCGTATCCTACACAATGCCACAAAACTCAATTTCATGCACATTTTGAAGCAGTTTTAAGAGAAATGCTGGATTTTTGCAAAGTAGGGTCACACTCTAACAATAACTCTTCACATTTATAAGGAAATTTCATGGTCATGGCATTCCAATTCACCTTAATCTCACCTAGTGTCTATAGCCAAGCATCACCAAGTATAAGATCAACTCCATCAATGTCAAGTACACCACAATCAACTGATATTTTGTAAGAGTCTTTACCTACCAACAAGTTCATGATTCGACAAATGCCACTAGAAGCAACTTTATTCCCATCATCAAGCTTAACATGAAATGGTAAAGTCTTTTCAACATTTAACAATAAAGACTTCCAAGTTTATTGGAAACAAAATTGTGGCTTACGCCACTATCTACTAGTATACTAACAACATTCCCCAAAAGATCTCCCTTAAATTCAAAGTTCACAGCCCATTAAGGCCATGTAGTGCAAGTAATGACAATTCCATACCAGGGTGATAACCATGCTGTTCATAATAGCACATACAGGTAGCCTCTCCTTGTCCTACTTCAACCCACTCTTCTTCTGCCTGTTCTGTTTCCTCTTCAAGTAACATGACTCTCAAAGACTTATTTAGACATTTGTGCCTGGGACCACATTTGAAACATAAGCCCATGTTGTGTTCATCCAAATATTCATGATATGATATTTGTTTGGATACTTTACTGTGATTTCTTGCTGGATTTGAACCACTACTACCCACAACAGAACTAGCACCATGGGTTGTGTTCATCCAAATATTCATGATATGATATTTGTTTGGATACTTTACTGTGATTTCTTGCTGGATTTGAACCACTACTACCCACAACAGAACTAGCACCATGGGGAGAAAAACCTAGCTTTTTGAAAAAATGCTCCCTTCCCGTCTATACCTCTCTTCCCTCTCCTCTCACCATAACCCATCTATCCCCTCTCTCCTCCCTTCGTTTATCTTCTTTCCCATCTCATTTTCCTATTCTTTCCATCTAAACCGTCTTCTCTCCACTAACCCAAACCCTAAAACTGTCTCACCGTTCCCTCCATCTCTATCTGAATTCTCTAACCCTAACCCTAACCTTAACCCAACCACCATGAACATAAATCCTAAACCTTCCTCCCAAAAACCCTATCCCTTAACCTCTTTCCCTAACCCAAACGCTAAACCTTCTCACTTTGGTAAAGTGTTTTTTGAGGTCGCAGTTAAAGTTCGTCCTTGGAGTGGTTTTTGCTGTGGTAAGTAATTCTCTTCATTCTCTTTTCTGTCATGAAGACCTTTGTTTGGAGGAGCTAGAAGATCCAGGTTCTTGACCTGTCTGCATGAGCTATTCCTCCTCTTAGCGCTGAATCGCGGTTCAAGAAGAGGAAAAAGACATCTTCTAGCTCTTCCACTTCAAATGAGTCGTCTTCCCTCCTTGAGAGTCTAAGTAAGGTTTCTGGTAAGAAGAAGGTAGTTTTGGAGCCAAAAGGAGGGAAAGTGAGTTTGAAGGAGCCTCTGGTCTTTTCTAAGGTTGATAAGCCTAATTTGAATAAGATAAGGAAGGTTAAAAAGGTCTCTTTCTATATTGCTTCATCCCCCTCTACTGCTAAAAAAAGATAGTGATCCCCTTGACCTCTCTTGTGGAAGTCAGAATTCATTGAGTGATGACACTCTTAAGGTTAGGTGTACGATGGCTGAGGAGCTGGAAAAGAGCTCCAACCCGACAGATAGGGTGGCTTCACAAAACTGCTTCTCCCAAAAAGGAAAGCCCTCATTTGCTAAAGTTGTGTCTCCTGCTCAAGGTCGTTCTCCTCCTTCAAAAGTAGATGTGACTCTCTCTTACTTCCTTCCCCTTCATGAAGGAGGTAAAGTAGTGGTTAAATCACCTACAATTGTTTCAGAGGTGGGGGGAAAAATTTGGAGGAACACCCTAGTTAGATATTTTCTAGGATGGAATTTAGCTTTTTTCCTTAGTCCAAAAATTAGCCGTTTCATCTTGGAGTAAAGAAGGACTTTTACAAGTGTTGACTAACAAGTGCAAATACTACTTTTAGTTTGTTGATGAAGACTCTCTCTTGAAAATCCTTAAGCAGCCTTAGATCTTTGCAAGTTAGCTGTTAGTGCTTGAGAGATAGCATTTTAGGATAGCTTTGTCTAGAGTATAGCCTAAGAAAATGCCCATTTAGGTAAAATTATGAGGTATACCCATGGAATTCTTACACAATGAAGGAGTTGGTTTTGCAAGTGAACCTTGTCATAGCAACAAATGAGAGGTTTAAATATGCAAGAGCTTCAATAGAATCGGAAGCTGATGTAGAGTTCTTGAAATCTTTTGAGATGGAATGTAGGGATGGTTCAAAATATAAAGTAGATGTTGAGTACCAATTTGTGCCTCCAACATGATCACATTGCAAAGTCTTTGAGCACAATGATAGTAAATACTCGATCTTAGAGAGCTTGGAAGTGGCAGTATCCGAAAGTGCAGAAGATGTGAGGAGGCCTGAGCGTACTAACCAGCCTGAGTGTGTTAACCATCCTAAGAGTCCTAATGTGTTACCTAATCATCAAGGTGAGGGTGAGGGACCTCGGTCACAAGGTATCAATTTGGAGAGAAAATCCATTGAGACAAAAGCTCTTGAAACTCCAAGTAAAGGAAAAGGGATTATATGCATAGTTATCTCAAAGCCTATCCCTACGTCATCTAGATTCGTAGTTCTTTCTCCTATGTCTTGTAAGGATATAGATGATTAGAATCTCTCTAATCCTACGGAGGAGGACACTGAGGACTTTGGTGTTGGTGTTTCCCCTGCAAAAACATCTTGTTCATCTCTCTCTCATGTCTCGAATTCTCTGGGTAGAGATGAGTCTCCCACTGATGTGTTACAGAAAACATAGCTACAACTAACTCAATTAGATTCTGTTGATGGAAGTTAGAATGAAGCTTCAAAAAAAAAAAAAATTGAAGAGGAAGAAGGATAGAGACAAGCCTAGTAGGGCCATTGCCTCCCTCACCTAGTGTTGTTTGTTTAAGCTTCCAATCTCTTCTTTTTTAATATTAAATGATAATAGCTTGGAATATATGTGGGTTCAACAACCCAACTAAAAGTAGGAAAGTGAATAAATTTTGTAGTATAGAAAATATCTCTCTTTTGGGCTTATTAGAAACAAAAGTTAAAGACTAAAATTTTCAAAAGATAAAAAATCATCTCCTTCCTCTTTGGAATATTGTAGTTAGTTTTGCTAATCTCATTTGGGTAGCTTGGAAACCCAACTTTTGGAGTGTCCATATTTTGATATCATCAAACCGACTCCTTCATTGTATATGCAGTAACCTTGTTGAAGATTTCACTATTTATGTTTCTTTTGTTTATATTGCAAATAGCAAGCAAGGTAGAGAGAAGCTTTGGCATGACTAATTAAGTATAAAGTCTTCAATTTCAGATCCATGGCTAATCATGGGGGATTTTAATAAGTGCAAAGCAGTTGAAGACAAGAGAGATGGGCTTGAAATTGTATCTAAAGGCATGAACAGCTTTAACAACACTTGTTGTTCTTTAGAGGTGGAGGAGACTAGAACCTTTAGACCTTGCTTCACTTGGTCAAATAAAAATGGATCAAATCCATTGCTTAAGAAACTAGACCGGGGCATTGTTAATCACCAGTGGATGTCCTCTTTTCAAAATTCGAAGATAAGGGCTTTCAATCTAGGTATTTCAGATCACAATCCTTCAGTGATGAATCTGTCTACCTCCTCCTCAGAAGAGGAAGTCCTTTTTAAAGTATTTTGACTTCTAGAAGTAGTATTTGTCTTTCTTACAAACAATTAAAGATGCTTAGCAAGTTAATGTTGCAGGTTCTACCACATTCAACTGTACAAGAAGCTAAATCTCCTCAAAACCCACTTAAGAAGCCTAAATTCTACACATTTTTCAAATATTTCAAAGAGAGTCATGCATGCAAAAGGTAAGCTTATCAGAATCCTAGAAAGGAACAAGTTGTACCTTGATGAAGCTAATTATGATATTGAGAAACTCTCCAATCAAACTACTAGGTGTTGAATGCCATAGAAGAGTCCTTGAGGTAAAAATCTAGAGCTACTTAGTTGAGAGACAAAAATAACAAGTATTTTTATAATCTCTTAAAGCAATGCCAATACAAGAATAACTTTGCATCCATTGTTGATCAACGGATATTACTCTATCTAGATATGGATTTTTTGAGGCTTGGCTCTCTAAATCTTAAATGTATTAGGGGGGGAAGATGTAGACATGTTGGTGAGACCTATCTTTGATGAAGAAATAAAGCACTCTCTTTAGTCCTTGGCTAAGGATAAAGTTCTAGGTCCAAATGGATATGGAGCTAATTTCTTTTGTGATACTTGAAAAATAGTAGGAAAGGATGTATACGTGGCTATCAAGGATTTTTTTTGTCATCTGGAAGATTGTTTAGAGAGGCAAACTCCACCCACCTATCTTTAATCCCCAAAAGAGAAAATTCTTCATCTTTCTTAAATTACAGGCCTATAGCTTGTTGTAATACGGTATATAAGTGTATCTCTAAAATCTTAACTAAGAGAATGAAGATTGTGTTGCCTTCTTTAGTGCACAAAGAACAGACGACTTTCATTAAACGTAAAAGAATGTGGATAACGTCCTTATAGCTTAAAAACTTCTTAGAGGATACCATACTAATAGTAAAGGCTCCAGATGTGTTGTCAAAGTGGATCTTACGAAGGCTTAAGAAAATATTAGTTGAAGTTTTCTTGAGTACCTTTTAGGTATATATGTTTTCCTCAACCAATTCATCAATGGATCATAGCTTGTGTGTCGTTTGCTATGTTCTCTATTAATATTAATGGGAAACTATTGGGATACTTTATGGCTTCCAAAGGCCTAAGACAAGGTGATTTCATTTCTTCTTATTTGTTTGTCTTGGCAATGAAAGTTTTTACCAACATCATGAAAGAAAAAGGAATGATGGAGGATTTTAGATTTCATTGGAGATGCATGGAAAGCTTAACTATTTGTGCTTTGTAGATTATGTCTTTATCTAAAAGGAGATCTCTGTATGATGGAACTTATTAAAGAAGGCCCAAATGAATTCCGCTTAAAAGCAAACCCTTAAAAAAGCAACATTTTAATCGATGGGGTAAGCTTGAACAACAGGACACATAGCTAATCTCTTGGGCTTCTAGGTGGGATCTCTCTCTATTAGGTACGTTGGTGTTCCTCTTTCTTCAACAAATATATCCAGGATTGACTATTTGGCTCTAGTTAAGAATTTCACAACTAAGATCAACAATTGGACAAGCAAGTTCCTCTCTTATGCTAGTCATCTATAACTCCTTAAGAGTATCATTTTCTTCCTTTAAGTTTATCGGTCTATGATCTTCATTCTCACTGGAAGCATTTTTTTTCTTATTGAATATAAAATGAAAAATTTCTTTTGGAACAGGAGTAAAGGTTCAAGAGCCAAAGCCAAAGCGAATTAGAAGAACATGTGTAAGCCAAAGCAAGAAGGTGGTTTGAGTATTATAAACATAAAATTGTGGAATAGAGTAGCTTAGCTAAAGCACATTTACATGCTATGCATGGATGAAGACTCTTCACTTTGAGCTAGTTGGGTGAAGGAAGAGCTTTTGAGGAGTAGAAATTTCTAGTTTATCAAAATTCCTTATGAAGCTTCATGGGCTTGGAGGAAAATCCTGTAATCTAGAGATTTAGCCAAATAACTTTTAAGTAGAACATTGGGAATGGAAAACTCATTTCCTTATGATTCAACAATTGGCATCCTAGAAGCCTACTCATTGATTGGATAGGGAGCCAAGCTAGTATGACTTTGGGTTACCCTAAAGACACTATTGGACAACTTCATTGCAAGTAAGGAGTAGACTTAGCTAAATGGAGAGACATGGAGCTCCCTTAAAAACACCCTTAGCCACCTAAAGCCGAATGAAAACATGGCTAATAAGCTAACTTAGAAATCAAATGAATCAAAAGTGCCATCCATCATATTTTTTGTCCAAGCTTATGGAACCTAAGGTGAGATGGTTTTGTTTAGTATGGCACACAGAAAAGATCCCCTAGCATGCACTTATCTTGTAGATGATTCTCCACCACAAATTACCAACCCCAGATGAGCTAGCCTCATGGCATATTATGGATCTTAACAGATGTTTTCTCTATCAAAGTAGTGAAGAATCACATAACCACTTTTCTTTCGGTTATGATTATGCCAAGTAGCTATAGAGGAGAATCGAGAATACTATTGCTTGGTCACAACTCATAAGCTACATTGTCGCAAGTGTCTTCGTTTGAGACTTTGTTGGAATTGGGAAGGTTGAGGATACTAAATACAAGACAAAAGAGGAGTTTCGCTACTAGATGCTATTATATTTAGAAGGAAAGAAACAAGAGTAGAAAACACAAAAACTTCTATAGATATTTTTTAAGTCAATTTTTTGTTGCTTACATAATAGTTGAGCACCTTAGAGTTGATATGGTCATCTAATCAAGCTAAGTATCCATTTGTTCTTTGTATATACTTAGTTCGGTTTCATAAGTATCTTGTGTGCTCTCCTTGTAAAATCCCAATATACAAATTGTTTTAAATGAAATTTCTCACCTTACCCAAAAAGAAACAATTAGCACCATGATTGTTCACAACTCAAGTAACAAGTGTTCCTGTATTATTAAAATTCTGATCCCTTTGACTATTGCTGGCCATTGTTCTACCTCGCCACCCTCCTTAATTAAAACAACCAGCACCAATATGCCTACTATTTCCACACAAAGAACTAGGAAAAGTGGAAGTATGATGCCAGATTGGTGTCTACGTACATGGCAATGTTGAAGAACAAGTTTACACCTTTACAACTCCCAACTTCAACTTTCATGTTGGCCAAATTTCATCATAGCACTCTGGTTGAACTACTATAATGCCACAAGTGAATTCTTGTTAGACACTTAATGCCAACTCAACCGATTTAGACACATCAATTGGACGCAAGGCTTATACCTAAACCTAATCTCATCCTTTAACCCTCTAAGGAAGTACCTAAGCAATTAAAGCACAATCATTTCTATGCTTGGGATATTGAAGCTTTGAATCCTCTAAATAGCTCGCAACAATGGAGCATTGACATAAAGTCAATAGTTTTGCAAAAGGATTGTTCGCCAATTGATCGCCATACTGATTCATCAATTTTGGTTTACTTTTGTGCCCAATCCAAACTAGGGAGCTTGCGCTTCAACATTTTCAACCAATAAACTGTTCTATCCTTCATGCATACCATCGTCATCACCACTTTCATTTCTTCTCCAATTTGATGAATGTCAAACAACAGCTCAACTATAGAGAGCCAATGTGAAGGATCTTAACCTTCAAAATTTGGTAATGAAACATTCGTCAAATTGCTTCGTGTGTCTGCATCATGTCCTCTGATTCTTGGCTCGCGGATTTCTATGTGATTCTTAACACTTGTATCAAAATTTCTATTGTCTTTGTCAATTTTTATTCCCACCACATTAGAACTCAATTCCTTATCCTTTGAAAACGCAATGCTTTTTGACAGCCACTCCACAAGTTGTGCAACATTGTCTCCAAGGTAGCCATACATTAATCTATGGCCAAAAGCTGTGAACTTGAGTTCTTCTCCATGGTAGAAATCCAGTCTTGAACCTTAGATAAACTTCCCTTCAATTCATCTCCTAATTCCTTCACGTTATTCTCCAGGGTTTCGACTCTCAACTCCATCCTAGTCATCCTCGAATCTTCCTACAAAAGGCACCAATCAAAACAACTAGGATGGTCACTGAGATATTAGAGTAGTGAATTGATTTTGATCTGTTCATCATAAAGTAAATTGGAAGCAAACACCGATAATGGTACTTCCAATCTAGGGTTCTAGAGTGCTCTTCCAAAGAGAAATCTGCTAGAGCAGCTTCCCCCTCTCCTTACTGTGCAAGACCTCCACAACAGAGCCTCTAACTAACTCCCTTCCTTCCCACCACTTCTTTTTATTCAGCTTATTTCACCACTAACTACAATTACCACTCAGCCCCTTCGCTTATTGCTTATTTACAGTATTACTCTTTCACAAAACTGCACTGTATATACTACAGCTACTACTACACAAAAGCAACACTCGCACCTATACAACAGAATACAAACACAAACAAACAGCCACAAACCCTCAACACAACAACATGTAACACAAAACACCACATATGCAACCATATACCCCTAACAAAACAACATACTACACAATATACGTATACTATTGTCTAATTCTTTGTGTATGAACTCTAGTAAAAGGCTTTTGTACCCTGGGGTATGTTGCATTGATTTTCAGGGATAGTTCTCGAAATTCAGTAATTCTTTTCTATATTTCTAGGCGTTTCCACATGGCAGGACATGATTATCATAATCCAAACAAGCAATGTGATAACCGATATGAGATGGATATATCCTCCATGACAAAGAATTTACCTGGAATGCTACACCAATGCACTCTCCCTGATCATTGAATGCAGGACCACCACTATTACCTAAAATTTACCGAATATCAGTTTGAGTTATCATGAAAAAATTCTATGAGCATGTGTAATAACTTAAAACTTAAGTAAGTTATTCCTAGTAAAAAAACAATTGATATAACCTTTTGGTGGAAAACAAAAGGTTAAATGTACCATGCAAAGTTTTATGCCCTATAGATGGTAGTTTTGGAATTAAATAAAGGCATTGTAACTAACCAGGATTGATGGCTGCATCAATTTGAATACCAAGCAAATCTGATGATCCATGAGCATATGATGTTACCTGACAGCAGAAATGAGTTACAAGTATTACAAGCTTTCCACCAGAATTCTTTACTTCAGATTTAATATGGCACCAGAAGCATTTAAAGTATCTGCTTCATATCCTAGGGTGCTTATTTTACATCATTTCACTGGAAAGTCTGTTACATTTTGATATGAGCCATATTTAGGGCCTCGTAGGGTGCTCATAGCTTCTTAACTTTCTACAGCAGCTGAAAATCCTAATTGCTTCCAATGCTGTCCAACCACACCTACAATAATGAAGAATGTCATGACATTCTTTAGGCCATGCTTTCCCAATTTGTTAGCATGTCATGCCATATTAACTAGGGAAATTATTAAGATCCACATGTGTCACCTATTTTCAAGTAGTGTAACCATTTTTTCAAGTTTTGTTAATCAATTCAGAATAAGCTAATCCATTGGATAGCAAGCATCTGAACCAAGACTTACCTCTTTATGAAAGCTCATAAGTCTATTAAACATTTGTCAATAGATAAATAAGCAAGTGACTACTACAATTTCTTTGCCAGGAAATTTTCCTCTTTGCCATATCCTTGTGAAGAAATTTTTTCATTTATCCCCCAAAAAAAAAGAAATTCTTTGCAAGGATATGACAAAGAGGAAAAAGTTCCCTCCTTATTTGACCCATCTATGTCCCTCTAATTACATGCTGTCATATATAATGAATCTCTAATATGGACCTACTTTTCTTTACTTATATATATCATAATATGACTAGCAATCACAAACAAGGACTATGAATGAGGATGAGGAAACTTTATTAGGAAAAGAGAATCATCTAAATAACGAAAGTAGGATGGAAAATTTAGTATCCATGAAAATTAGAACTCCGGAGCTAAGTCAAACCTCTATACGTGAAACAACCCCTTTTGTCACTGAAATTGTATCTCCTCCAAGCGGATACCCCACTACAGTTACAGAATCCTGTTCACATGAAGAAGCAAAGTGTAAATAACTGTACCAAGAAACTAGCAAAGGCTATGAATTGTGTAGAATAGAGAAATGTATCTTTTCACAGCCTTGTTCCTCAACACTAGACTGCTTTTTCAGTAACACACCCAAAGAGGTGGAAAGCGGATTAAGAATTATGCACAAACATGAAATTTCTCTTTTTCACTTATTTGTGATGTTGTAGCTCTGTAAATAGTTCGTGTATACTTTTGATGTACACCAATTTTTCTTAGTACTATCAAGAGTCAGTATCAAAATCAATTTTGTTGTTTTGAATTTAGAATTTAAACACAAAATCCATGTCATAGAATATATAGCTATCTATATGTTGATGTTCCCAAATAGATAAGTTAATTCCAATTTTAATGGGGATAAAGATGCAGAGTATAAATGTATGTAACTCACATGCACACCAAACTATGGCAGTACAATTAGCACCCTTCACTTAGGCCTTCAAGGAAGTTATTAAGTTATTGCACTATTAGCTGATTTCAAAAATTTATATGTTCTGTGCTGGAAAGGCCGAAATCATCACAAATTACAATTGATTTACCAAGCAAGGTTACCTGAAGACATGGCAAACGCCCAAATTGTAGTGGTTCTGCACCTTTCCAGAATTCATCACTCTCTACTGAAAGCAGAGCAATGTCGCAATCAACACCTCTAGCTAAAACCTGTCACTTAAGGAAGAAGCAAAAAGTAAGCCCCAACTTAAGCTAGCACTCGTATATAGCACTTCCAGTAATGAATAATATGTACTTCCTCATAGATGTTGCAACTGAAAAACGTAACCTAATAAATAAATGAACATTATTTATATCAGTAATACCTTTGCCACATATTTTGTGTCATCTCCCCTTCTCTTCACTTTAACCTGGAATCATGGACAATGGACGGGTAATAAGTAATTACTAAAATATCAGGAGATAGGTACACCTTTATCAAATCAAAGAGAAACAACTAGAATTTACGGCAGGACAGGCCTACGCAAGCATTCAATCAAACATAAGGAAACTCAGGAACTTCAGGCTATGAAGCTAACTAAGAGTAGAAACAAAAAAGACTTAGCTGTTTACCAAACTTAATGTAGGAAATTGTTGAAAAATGTTATAGGATTACACCAATTTTCTGCCTCATTTACCTATGATTGATAACGGTTTGGGCTTGTTAGAGAGAACACAACGATCTCGTAGTGTAAAAGTGAGTAATTTTGGGAAAAATCAGTTTAGTTCTTCTTTCATCAATTTCTGCAATATAACATCAATATAATGGCAGTTACTAACTGCTGTAATTATTCATTTTCCTCCTTAACTTCCACTTGGCAATAAACTGACCCTGCTGGCTGTTTATCCCAACTGCCCTAACATGGCCCAATGGCTTACTGACGACTAGGACTCCACAAGACCCCCCAAACCTGACACCTAATACACATAAAACATCCCAAATGCACATTTAACTTATTACATAACAGCAACAGACCATACACAAAACAACGTAATACACGCCATAAACAACAATATTAATATTCACATCCTTTCTATCTTTGGCACCTCTACACATATTTAAAAGGAGTAATTCCTTGACTATCATGTGAGCTTGAAGGTGCTTCGAGTGTAACAAAAAGCTGACAATATTTTCGAAACGAACATTAGGGAAGCTTATGCAAACGCTTGGACAATTAGTATCATCACTGATCACTTTTTGGTTAAATGATCAACTTCTGAAGGAGCAAAAAATGAATGACAGTTACAAATAATTCTAGGATAACAATGGATTAATTAGGTCCCACAGTGCTCTTGCATTCCAATACAACTGGGTCCAGATATATTGTCAAGAAGTTTGAAGACATAAGGTAAATTAAGGGGAAAAGGGACAAACCAAAATAGATATATATCAAGTTTCCTGTATCCATAAGGTTTCTATATGATTCCACACCATAGGCTGCATAAATTATAAATTACAACTTTCCAGGTTTGATCAAGAAATGTGAAACAACATCAAAGAGGACATTGCTCTGCCTAGCATTTATGGAGCTTAAAGTGAATACTTTGGTTCTTTCCCTACTTCATGAAGAAAAAGCAATAGAAGAAACAGGTTCCTCTTTCTCATATTCATTGCCCCATTCTCAATCTAACAGTTCATTTTCAGTTTGTCTTCTACCCAGAGCCTTCACCATCCACCAAGATATAATCACATAACAAGCTATCATAAATTGATAACAACCTATATATCATGATTCATGCAAACATATATAAAACAATTGTCACCCAACATAGACTTCAAAACAGCTAAAATGTTTATTCATGATTATAAGAGTCTAGCTGTAGATAGAAGGGAAATGACAGTTAATTATCAAAGAAAACAGAGAAATGACGGTCCAACCTAGATAGTAAGATGAAAACAACAAAGAAACTTCCTTTTTTATTTTCTATTTTTTTTTTCCTTTCAACACATTATCTGAATTAACAAGAGCTGCCAGTGGCTTACCTGAGTATTATGCTCAACACAGTGAGCATTTGTCAGGAGTTTTCCATCCCCAATCATGAAAGCACTGCAATGGAAATTTCTAAGGGATGAAGAGCTATAGTGGTAGCAGAGCAAGAATTCAGAGGAGTCGGCGAAACATGCCTGCCAGTACTTGTGAACTGCCGTTGCTTTTGCCAGGGAAGAGAATAATCCGGTGCTGTATGAGTGCAATAAACCTATAACATTCAGTACTTCAATTAGAAAGAGGGAAAAGGGAGAAAAAGATGACAAGAACCAGAAAGGATAAAGGGATTTGATCAATTTCAGATATATGAAACCAATATGCTTTTAGTTTTTATTTTCACGTCTTTAACAAACCATTTCATATTTCACATTCCCATAGTGTTGGGGCCTCTTACTCTTAACTTCCCAATATTTTTCAAGTCATTTCTTGTGAGGCACCTAGCAAGATGAACATTGCATTTGATACTCAACAAAAACAACAGAACATTCACCTAATTACTATGACAGAGAGGTTACTGTCCTATAGGGTCATCCTCATCAGTTTGGCTTCATCTTGATTACAAACAAGTAAAAAGGGAAGAAACTAAAATTATTGATTGCTTATACATGATAATCAAATAAGAGTAAACAACTTATGAAGACATCAAAAGAAGCCAACACAGGGAGATTTTGTACCTTAACAACAGCATTGAGGAAAGCAGCATCTTGCAGGCTTCCTGGTTCTACCTGAGTTAGAAATAAGATAATTTGTGAAGTCATAAGTTACAATTTAGGCTTTGTTATTGGATTACAATGAGGTAATACTATACAAATTCACAAGAAAGTGATAACATCAATGCAGCTGACAGAAGGAAACCCTTGCAATACTTGCATACTAGCAAACAACCATGATACCATTTCATTTGCCTAGGGCAAACTAGTAGTCTGTCCAGTTCCAGATATGCAACTTTGGTCTCTTTAACTAAATGGAAAGAAACTCAAGGTAACTCTCTAGAGTGTTTGACCTTTTGTAAGTGATATGTCTTTAAGATATGAGAGGAGAATACACACACACACACACACATACGTATATATACATATACATATACATATACATATAAGTTTAAAAGACAGGAAAACTATTATTATGATAATTAGAGATCCAGGAGTTAGGCAAGTAGGAAATTAACCCATAGGCAGATTCCTTCACTTGCCACAAATATAACATCCATTTCTCTACACGATGTAGGTTGATCGATTACATATGAAATCTGAAGCAAAGTTTCTTCTTTGCTTGCTGAATGCCCACATTTCAGAAGAAAATATGAATTAAGACCATTGAACATAATCACGCAAGTGTCCTTTGTTTCTTGCATCTTTTTACATTCTCATCAATTTGTCCCGCACTCAATTTAATTTAGCATATCCTCCAAATTATTAAACAAATAAAAGCAACATATGCAATACCTGCTGCTCCTGCAAGTCATACCGGAACATCTTCTTCTCTTTCTTTGACACGCCAAGGGAGCCAAAAGCTGTTGATTTTGACCGCCCTGCATCTCCTTTATTTCTATCACCATCAACATGGGGATAGGATCCATCCTCTTTTGACCTTCCCGGATACTTCTTTATGGAAGTGGTTTTCTTCAAAACATGGCAAAACGAATCTAAAGAACTTCAGAAATCATCAAATGTATGTATATACTTTGCTACCAATGTAAGCATGCAGATAAAATGTCCACTGTTTATGCATTGTATGAGAGAGAGAAGAACCAAAAAAAAAAAACTAAAGCAGTGGAAATGCTTATCCATGACCAGAAAACGTGCAATTATTTGCATTTCAATCAGAAAAGCGGTTGACCGGTAATTATCTCGGATATTCAAAAACAAACGTACTTCACTTTACCTATGATAAGACACTACTGACACTAAACTAGAGTGGTTTTGGGAATGAATTATAATTAGTTTTACTCTAAAACGGGAAAGTTTTTGGTAATTTTAGTCACAAACACATCCTTAATAAAAAGAGCACAGATTTTGATGCACTACATTTCTAAAAATGAGAAAAAAGATAAATTGGGTACGGTGGGACAAGAAAAGGTCATAGTGCATTAATGGGACAATGTGACAAACACAACTCAAAAAAGAGGGAACTCCAATACAATGGGACAAGAAAAGGTCATAAAGCAAAACGATTTTAAGGGAATCAGCGGACTTTAAGCATTAATGAAGATTTATATCAAAAATGATAAATTGGGTACGGTGAAGAAGAAGTAAAGTTTACCTTTTTGGCGTTAGAAGAAGAAGAAGAAGAGAATGAAGGGTGTTTGCTGTTTTGAGGAGTGTGAAAGATGGAGTTGGCCTTGGGAGAGAGAGAATAGATTGGTGTGAATCGACGGTTGGTGGAGATGGAGTAACGGTAGCCGACGGTGGAGAACCAGGAGCTGGCTGCTGCTATTGCCATAGACCTTGCAGAGGTTACAACTACAGAAAGGAAAAAATATCAAAGAGTAGAGAGAGAGTGAAAGAAGGGAAGAAGATGGTTTCAGTTAACTCAGTGTTTCCCTTCCCTTATCCGCTAAAAATGTGAAGAGTGGATTGTTATTAGGGTCATTTCTTCACTTGCTGGTTTGGAGTTTGGCGCCCCTCTCTTTTCCCTTTCTCTTTCTTTTCTATTTTCATATCTTATTTTTCTTCTTTCGTTTAAGGTGTCTAATCAAACAATTCGATGTTGAAATTGAGATGATTATAACTTTAATTATTCAAAATATGATTATAACGAAGATGTTAAATATGGTATAAAAAAGCGGTATTTTAATACATTAAACTAGCCAAAACTATTATAGTCTTGAATATTAGTCTTATAATGGAATAAATCAAATTCAAATCTTATATCCCAAATTGTTATGTAGTAAAAAATAGATTGGATTGAAATCCCAATAACCAAGAAAAAAAAAACAAAGATGTAAGCTTATTTATATATTATATCTAATTTAACCAAACAAGATAATAATGAATATTATTTAATTAAATTATTAAAAAATAAAAATTCAAAATAGGCACATGTTATTATTTTGAATAAATAATATGATAAAATATAAAAAATAAATAAAGTAACAAAACTTTTAAAATTTTGAAAATTTCAAAAATAAAAAATGTTACGAAACAAAGATATCATCATTCCAGCGATCCTCATCCTTAGATGGCTAAATCACCCACTTCATTTGTGAATAGGTCACAATCTACTTAAGGATATGAGTCACTCAACCACTATTAGTTAGGGTTAGATGCCTCTACCCTTTATTTTGAAAAAAAAAATATTTAAAAATAAAAACAAAGAATACAAAGCCCATAAGCTCTTAACACCCTAAAAAGGTGGTAAGTGATTATCCCCTACAAATGGTGGGTCAACTTGAGTTGGTCACGACCTAACTTTAATAAGGTGGTTATTCCAGTTATTCCTACCCTTTCTTAGCCAATTTTTTATTTAAAGTATTTTTTAATTTTTTACTATTTGATTGATTTTTCAATATTTTATCATGTTATTCATCTAAAACAAATACTTAGATCAATAGAATTATATTACATGTCTATTTAAAATAATTTAGCAATATTTTTTATTTTTTCAATTTTTCATTTTTAATAATTTACTTAAATAATATTTTTGTTTCTATCTTAATTTTGTTAAATTAATCAAACTCAACTTCATTATCATTGATAGGGAATCTAAACTTAACTGAATAACAAACCTTCAAATTATATGGCCCTTATAGTACAAGTCCTACTCTACATCCCTCTATAGTTGAGAAGTCATCTACATATCAATTCCACTAAGGCTTTCCAATCAACTCAACAGTATCTTCATCATTTGTAAATTCTACAATAAATATGCCAAAACTTATGCCTTTAGAGTTATGCGAAGTTGTTACTAAACACCGTAACACTCAACTTAAGCGCACCTTTCATCATCCTGCCTAAAGAGTGAAGCTTCTGTAGTATTTGCTATGGTGATTAATTTGTAAGACTAGTCACTTTATAGGCCTCAAAATAGGGCTTTAACCTGCTCATTATCACCACCACCACAAGAAGAAATTTCTCCATGCAAGTATACCTTAACTCTGGTCTTTGCAAAATGTAAATCACACAATAAATCAACTAGTAGTCCTTTCCCTCAACATAGACTAACATAAAGGAAAGAACTTGGCTATTGATTGATAGATAGAGAAATAATTCCTCTCTAAGAATAGGCTTTGAAAGTACCAGTAGAGATGACAAAAACTGTTTCGATTTCTAAGGTGCAATTTCGTTTGTCCACTTAAATTCCTTAGGGTTTTTAAAAACTTTGAAGAACTCATTATACTTGTCAACACTTGATAGGTACATACTAGGTAGCATTAAGTAAGTACACCTGTCAATTAATAATA
The DNA here is from genome assembly GCA_024138015.1 of Lumnitzera littorea. Lineage (NCBI taxonomy): Eukaryota > Viridiplantae > Streptophyta > Magnoliopsida > Myrtales > Combretaceae > Lumnitzera > Lumnitzera littorea. The sequence goes on along the minus strand of JAMXBB010000004.1, from coordinate 44,104,046 downwards.
TAGTAGACATAAGAGTCCAAGGTTGTTGATCGCTTGAGGATAACACACTTAATTGCTCGTGCTTTGTTATTTTACTAGAAAGGACATATTAATTGCAATGATAAAATAAATGGATTATGTTTTAATTAAAAAGAAATAAAGTCAAGTAACAATTAATAATAAATAACAAAAACTAATAAAAACCCTAAATGACTATAAAGATGTCTATACTCTAATCAGAGATTAACATGTAATAATCCTAAAGATTTCTAATTTATTCCTTATTCTTGTTAACTGGAGGAGTTCAATTAATAAATTAATAGGAATTACTCTAACTATACTATATCTGAATCGCTTTTGTAGTAGAATAAGTGAGAATAGTATATAGAATAGGAATTCCTTAAAAATGTAACATAATAAATTAATTATGGAAGAAATCTACAACTAATCACTTAGCTTATAGTGAATCCCTTCAATTGTGGTAAATCTATTATTAGGCATGTATACATATCAAATTTGTAATAAGCGAATTAAGTCTAAGTGTAAATCCCTCAAGGACTTTGACTACTAATACTTATTAGATCCTTATTATTTAATCAACAAATTCAAGTTTAAGAAACTTAAAGAACCTAAATCAAATTGCAACAACTACTAAATTAACAACTAATTAATGAATATTAAAAAAACTTAAACAATTAATTCAAGATTAAAAAAACCATTTGTAGTCTTTCTTTCCCCTAGATCTAATATATGATTTTTCCTAAAAATAATCTAATTTCTTCTTTAATCTTTCTTAACTTGAAAAATTCTCAATTCAAGTTAATCACTTTCTTAAGCGAAGTAACCATAATTTTAAAATCATCCATTAAAATCTATTCTCAATAGTATGACCTAAGATCATATTATTACATAATAAATTCTCTACGCTATAATTCAAATTTTCAAAAAAATCTTTCAAATTATCTTTAATATTGTAACAATCCTCATCAATTATGCCTTAGATTCAATCTTATATGAAATATCTCAATTCTCTTATAAAATATAAAATTCTAGATTATTACTTATGGAAATAACAATCTAAATCATAAAATGTACATAGTTAAATTAAGAAAGAAAATAAATAATTAATGAAATGTAATAAAAATCTATGTCACATAAGTAGATCTAGGTTCCACAAGACCTAAATATAAAGGATTCACTTTCTACACCTCGTAAAGCAATAATCTAAAATCAAAGAGTAGAGAAAAATAGATGAAAAAATAATGAAATCTAAAGAAGTTTGAATCTTGAATCCTTCTTTATATTTTGCTCTCTTAAGTGTTCTTAGCTTAAAAAACTCTCCAAAAGTCGTATAGTAAATCTCCTTATGAAAACCTTCAAGGGGCTTTATATAAGAAACGGCAAAATAAAGTTTGTGCAAACAACATGACTAAGGACATGAAACGTGTCCCCTAGTTGTGTACTTGACTATCATTCCTTCATGTCTTCTTTTTAAAAAAAAAAAAATTGAGAATGACACAACCAAGGATATGATCATGTCCTTTGGTCATGTCACTAGCTGTGACACTTGAAAATTAGCTCCAAATTTGCCTAAGAACGATACAATTATGTCATTTGATTGTGCCAATTTTCAAACCTTAATAACTTGCACATTGTAACTCCAATTTGAATGGAACCTGCTTTTATCTTCTTATTTTCTTGTGTACATTGTTTCAAAACCTTGAAAATAAAATTTTACTGAATTATCATTATCTAAAAATAAACTTAAATTTCAAGAGAAAATCATCAAAAATCACTAAGTAAAATATATCCAATTTAGAGCCTATCATCTATTCATACATCGAGTCTCATAACCTCTACACACAAAATCCAATAATCAAGTTAAAACCTTAGAAATAACAACTCAATCAATATAAAACATGCAATTGAATTAATAAATAATAAGGAATATCATTAGAATGAACGAAATAAGTACATTACATGTTAACTCAAAGTTTACAATTTTAGATATCTATAGATTTATGCTAAAAACATGATAAAAAAGCAAACTTGCATAAGGAAATAATTAAAACTCCTAAGAATACAATGAGCTTTTCTCCTTCTCTTCTTTTTGCACATTTAAGGCCTCTATTTATATGGTTCTAATAAAAGGGCTCTCAAATGGCAAGTTTTAAAAATCATAAAATGACCACACCAAATGATCATGACTGTACACTTGAGGTGTCGACCACAATTTCTTCAAAAATTCAATTAAATTATTTTATAAGGAGATCAAAACCAAGGAACACGACCATATGCTTCACCTGTGGCTCTCTTTGATCTTTGATACTTTACAAAATTCTCTTTCAACACTTGCCATTATTAAGTCACTCTTCAATCAAATGAAATTCTTCTAAAAAAATGCATAATTTCCATCTTTTTCTCTTCATTGCTTTGTTAAAGGCCTAAAATCAATAAATGACTTGATTGAGTGTCAAAATCATAAAAAATTATAGTAAAATAAATCAAAATAACCATAAATATATAATGAGAAATATTTATAAAATCACGCTCATTAACACTCTTTAAGATAAACTTATTTGGTGCCACAATCTAACTTATCAACTCTTCCACTTCCTTTAAGGTGCTTGGGGACTTCATATTCATTATGGCTTCCATTTTCTCTATGTTGGCCTCAATTCCCTATTGAGTTGCCATAGAGCCGAAAATTATCTTGAAGTGGCTCCAAAGATATATTTTTGTGACTTCAACTTCATGCTATACCTTCTTAATGTACTAAATGTTTTTGGAGGTCGGCAAGATGCCGACTTTTTTTAGTATATTTTCACAATCATGTCATTAACATAAATCTTAACATTACAATGGATTTGAGGCTTGTAAACACCCCAATTTTGCCTTCCTGTAGTTTTATATTTTTTTATTTAGTTTTTTTAGAATAAAGGAAAGAGTCCTTATTTAAAAATATATAAAAATACAAAAAGATAGAATATTAAGAAAAAATAAAAAAATTGAAAAGTTGAAAAAACAAAAAATAAAAGATCTTTAGGTCTTGGGTTATATTTAGGGTATTTAAGTCACATGGATAAGGTCCTCTCATTTTTAGGGTCAAATTGAGTCAAAATGTACATATGCAATTTAACAATTTTAAGCTATATTTAAGAATATTAAATTTTTCTAAAAAATTTAATATTTGGACCATGGTTAATGTTGAACATTTTGTGTTCATAAAAATGAAATTAATTTAAGTTAATCGTGACTTTAAACAACGCTTCGATTGAACTTAAATTAGTCAATTTACGAGAAAAATAATTAACCATATGATCAACGAACTGAAGCTCCCAAAACCAAGCAGATTTGATTCGAAACTAATTTTAACTTATATATGCTAAACTTACTTGCGAAATTTATCACCTTTTCAATTTGAAGAAAGTTAGCTAAAAGGTATCGATTTTGATCAAAGTCGAATCTTAATTTTTAAACCCAATCTAAGTCAGCTTTATTGTTTAAATAAATTTAGTTGTGAGAACTAATCAAGAAAATGCAAAAATTGTATGGTTGGGGCACATGTTGTATATCTAGAAGGTTTGGGGATTGATTCCAAAGTACTGGATGACTTTTTCCAAATTTTTCTAACAAAATGCCACATGGCATTCCTTAATTAGGCAAGAAGTCAATTGTTGGTTCCATATTCTTCCAATAGTATCACATGACTAGCAATCTAGATTTTCCTCTATTTTTTATCCTTTTTTCAATGCAATATCATCAAATTAATGATGAAATTGCATTTTATACTTGGAGTATATTACATTTGACCAATTACTTTCTCGAATCAATAATGGATTGTAGATTTAAATCAAACTCAAAAGTTGGAATAAATTGTTAAACATATCATTATGACCGATCAAAAATCATGAATTCGAGCATGTTTTAATAGAAATCAATGTAATTTAATGGTACAATCTAGCATTGAAGATGTTTCGTAATGTATTTTGACTAAAGATTTCAATTAAAATCAAGATTTCTATGGTCAATGGAATTGAATTCTTTTGAAAAACCTATAAAAAAAAAAAACCTTCGATTTTAGACGAATAATTGACTTCCTATTTGAAATCAATGATAAAAAACTATAAATAGGAGTACCAGAACTTATTTGTATCATCAAACAAGTATTGGAAATGTCCATATAAGCTTACAACCTCACTTTCTCTCTCTAAAACCCTAGTAAAGCCTCAACTTCTCTCTAAAAGTTCTCTACTTTTATCCAATTTTGAAGTAAAAGAGCAACATATTTAGATTTCTAGAAGCTTGTAAATTCATAAAAATCCAATCTTTTGTTTCAATTTGGTCGTTTGAAGTACCAATCAAGAAGCTTAAATCAGCCGCCATGCATTCCTCTTTAAACCACCGTCCCTATTGTTCCTTGTCATGAAACACCATCATCGGCGAATTCAGTACACCCCAAGACCCCAGTTTGACATCCCCTTCATGCTCAACATCCCCGGTGGCCACTTGCACGAGATTCACCACCCTTGACCCTTTACGACCTGTTTTCACGCTCTGAACTCGACAACTTGATCCGATTTGCCTTTGACTTCATGCGCCTAGCACTAACCTGGTCCACTTACTTTTCTTACCTATTTATTTTACTTTTTTTTTTCTTTTATTTGTTCATTTTATTTATTTTATTTCTTTCATTGTTTTGTTTTTAGAAAAACCAAAAATAAAAAAATAGATCAATATTAAGAAATATTTTTATCACATAGAAAAACACTTCTTTAGAAATGAGAAAATAAATTAATCTTTTTCTAAATAAGGACAAAATTAGATTTTTTCCAAAAATAAAGACCAATTAAGACTCTTTCCTTTTTTTTTTTCCTTTCGAATTTCCTTTAAATTAAATAAATGGCTAATGATGTAAATTTGACTGTTTTTCAAAAAAAAAAAATCAACGTACTAAAATTTTATAAACAAAACTACGAAAAGTTTAATCCCGAATAGTTGACATGTAAGTACATATAGGCAATTAAAAGGAAACTAATAGGGAAAAAATTTTTTATTTTCCCTTTTGTAAATAAATTTAATTTATTATTTTCTTCTTCTTCTTTTTTTGTAAATAGATTTAATTTTATTTACCTGTAAATTTAGAATTATTCTTACATATAAATAAAAATGTATTTTGAAAAATAAAACTAAATTCAGAAGGTTAAAAGTGGTGCTAGTTTTAGGTTTAATATAATAGCCTTCGAATTTAAAATCTCTAGTTTTCAAATATCATTTCCAAAAGTGATTTCTCACGTACACCGATAGTTAGATTAAAATTAATCAATCCAATTGATTTTGATTTAACTTTATTTTTCCCGACCTAGGTCGAATGGTGACTCTAATTGTTTTTTTTTTTTCAAACTTATAGAAGAAACTAGATTTTTCTTAATTCTTAATCAATGACTTATATCGAATGAGTATAGGGTTTAACATAAATCAGATTAAGGAAATAAAAAATAAAAAATTTCAAGCTCAACAAGGCTTAGACATTATCTTCACTAACTTTTGATATGTTGCACCAGTATTTTTCAAATTAAAAAGCATAATAGTGTAGCAATACATACCAAAATTAGTGGTAAAAAAAGTATGTACTTCGCTCCCTTCCTCCTTCTTAATTTGATTGTAGCCGAAGAAAGCATTTGTAAAACTGAGAAGCACATGTCTGACAGTTGAATCTACCATCTAATTAATCCTTGGCAAGGGAAAACAATCGTTTAAGCTAGCCTTATTCAAGTATGTGATGACTTTATGTAGTTAGCCAATTAGGTCAAATAAGGCTCCTTCCTTATGAATTTTACCTTTACAAGTTTGTGTACTTCTTTATTGATTACTACTTGCAGCTCATGGGTAAAATATCTCTTCTCCAGTTGCACCACATTGGTGCTTAGATCTATCTTCAAAACCTGTGCATCATAAATCACTAAGGTATGCTAACCATGTCTGAAAGGACCAAGCAAACACATCGGCATTGTCTCTAAAAAAATGTACCAAATATTCCCAACTCTGAGGGTAAGGATTTTCCAATCCTTGTCATTTTCTTTAGGTCTTCCTTAAGCTATATCTCTTCATTTCCTTCTTCGAGCTTTTATAGGTCACTAAATTTCTGATTTGGATTGGTCTTCCTCGCATTTGAAAGCTTTCAAGTACAAAGATCTTGTAAGTTATTAATCTCCTTAACACACCTCAACTTCGATAGGGGTAAGAAACTTGGCTTTCAAGTGTGCTATTGAAAGAACTGTATCGAACAAGTTTTGGCTAAGTTAACCCATGATAATATTGTAAGGCGACCAACATTTTACCACCAAAAAATAAACTTTTTCTTCCACAACATTGCAATCATCCCTAATCTGAATGGGAGAGTGATCATTCCTTGGACATATACAAGCCAATTGTTAAGGCATATAGGTTGTAACCATAGGACCTTAACTGTTCCTTAATCTTTGACTTCATCTGATCATATGTGTAATGAAAATTATACCTACCAAGCTTCTTGTATCCACCAAAATCTTTTTTACCTCAAAATTCACAATACTCACATTGATAATCACTGTGTCTTTGTGGGCTTTTAGATGCCCTCAAAGTATCTTTCCAAGAAAAAAAAAATTGAGTTATTAAGTCTGAACTTTTACCTTATACGTTACGAACATAACCAAAGGCATTAGTCAAACTTAAAGAGCAAGACTAACGTAAATTAGAAGGACTACCAACTATGGTTTTAATAACACCATTTGGTGCCCTATTGTTGTTGTCACTCTACCGAGCATCCCTATTGTCTTGAACAAGTCATTTGTGTCAATCTTAATAAGTTCTCCTTATTTGGGTTGGTCTCTCATTGTACTCTAAATCCTAAGCTAGAAATTCCCTCAAATAACCTCTCTAGATGGCATCTTCAATAGCATTCTTCAATTGTATACATTTGTCACTATTACGGTCTTTATTGCGATAAAAGTCACAATACTTATTCAAATTCCTTCTAAAGAGATTCCCTCTCATCCTCTCTGGCCATTAAAGGATTCTTTATTTTGAACTTCCATCAAAATGTTAGATGTGGACAATTAAAGGGATTGTGAGTAGAGAAGGTCAAAATTCATAGTCTCTTTCGATCTCCACAACCCCTTCCTAAGAAACGATTGTCACGACCTCTTAGTTAATCTTTCGCGTTTCAGCAATTCTTATCATTCTTTAGGTTAGATCTGTTCTAGTTAACCTCACATCAATCTTTGATATTATTTTCCCCGTTTGATGTATAATGTTGTCTTAGCCTTAAACTCCACAAACGTCTTAAGCTTGTTGTTTGCCAACGACTTGAAAAAATCTCTAAGTAGCTTTACTCCATTAACCATCGCATTAAGTGCAATACTTATGTCAAACTTTGGAGATTATACCATTTCAGCCATGAATTGAGCCAAATTCTCCCTAATAGTCACATCGAATTTTTGTTTGATTATATCAAGGACAAAAGAGTCTTTTATTGGGAGTTTACCGGCAAGGAAGTACTATAAGAACACTTCTACTAGATTGTTAAAACATGTAATAGTGTTGTGCTTCAAGTGCTTACAGCTTTCCTTAGTGTTGATGGGAAGGCTTAATAAGCAACATCATCACTAAAGCAATGTAATTTGGCCAATGTGTGATAATAATCCAAGTGGTCTTTTAGGTCTTTCATCTGATCATATGTCTCAAATTATAGGAGCTTAATATGTTGAGGAATAACTTCCTCTAAAATTGCTAAGATGAATAAACTCTTCTTTAAAACAATTTGTTTACTTATAGAAGCAAGAGCAATAATGTGTAATGAGCCAGCATAAAGTGCTTATTGTGTAGCTTTCCCTTTTTCAACTCTCTTTAGAGTAGAAGCCTGAGTTACTTGAACTCTGGCTTAGTTAGCTTGCTACTTAGGTGAATGGACAAAATCGTCCAAATTTTTTGCATCTTCCCCATGATTTTTGGTTTCGTAACATACTCTTTCGTATTAGCTTAAGAATCTCATCATTTTTCTTTGGCAATTCTTGATTTTCCTTTGCTAAGTCAACATAAAGTTGCTCTAACTTTGCAAGCCGATCATCACCTGAATGGTGATGGTGGTGGGAAGTGATAGTACTACCAATACTTTTAGTTAAATGGGTCTTGGCCACCGTGGTTGGATTTAAGCATAAACGACGCAAAAATGTTGTTGTCGAATCTTGGGTGTGAGTTTAAATTTGCAAAATGAACAAAGCTAAAACTTTGGGGGCATTAGGACTAATCTGACATAGCTACTCCAATGTCTAAATTGGAAGAGTGTTTAAGTGTTTGAAAGGAAATGGAGAATTCATTAAGCAGAGTGCATAAAGAGTTCTTATAGAGCGTATGTATTCCCATATTTATAAGATTTTTTCTGATAATTGTAGTAGTGGCTAGTTAAACTACTAGTGACATTTAGCATCTCATGAATTTAGCCATGTACAAATTGTGAGGAGAAGTGGATGATTGGATAGTTATTATCTAGATAAAGATTGAATTGTTCGCGCTTATATTTGAGTATTTGAACATTCTTGGACTAGGCCTTAGCAATTGGGCCTCTAGTGTTATTAGTTGAAAGAGTGACATCAAGCTATGGAAGTTCCAACAAGAGGTTGGCAACTGAACTGCTAATCTAGTAGTAGTGACCAAGTGGTCAACCACAATAGTTTCAAGTTAATGGAATGATCCTTTGCTAATTTTCATCTCATTTAGAATAGGTTGGCATAGTGCTAAACATCCAACTAACGGGATGAAAATCCACTATCAGCAAATATGAATTTTAGCTATTAATGGTTGACTATCTTTCTATTTGTATATCTAGCCTTTCTTCTTCTATTTGAGTCTTTAACGTTTTAATTTTTCTTCATTTAATCCTTTAGTTACATTATAAATTTGTTTAGAGTTAATATGTCTTAGGTTCTTATAAGCTCAAAATTTGAATGAAATATTAAAAAATTACAAAAATGTAGCACTTTTGCAATCAATTGACCTATGTTTTTTCTTTTAATAAACTCATAATCTATATTTCATCACTATGCATCACTGTTGGTTAAGGGACACAATTTAGCTTCCAATTAGGCAAGAATAATTAATTTAAAAAATAATAATAGAAAATATATTAAATTAAATAATATAATAAAAATTCTAACCAATAACAAAAAGTTGGGAAATAATTTCAAACCTGATGATCTAGCCAGTTCTATAACATTTGCATTTATTACCATCATAAAGACCATCATGTTACATTTGGAAGAAGAGTTCTTATAGAAGAATAAGACCTTTTAGCCAAGGGTTGAAGTACTAATTACCCATTGTAGAGAAGTAAGCAGTGATTAAGTTCTTAAAGAAAAGGTTGGAAGAGGAACTTAAAGCTCATCAAAGACATTGCATTCAAGTAAGATAGAAGTATGTAGGAAATCTCGAAACATAGCCACCTTAATGAAGCCCTAATGGTGGCCGCCCCTATCTTGGATAGCTAGGTAAGTCTTGGAATTATTTTTCAACTCTTTTCTTTTTTTTTTTTTTTTTTTTGCATTTTTAAGATTTTTGTTATGTTATCTAATCATGTAATGCCTAGAGCTTGGGAATCATAGCCCTGCTACGTGTCAACCCTAGAGGCTGATACGTTAAGGAATCTAAGATCTTATAACCTATCTATAGTCTACAATTATATGTAAATCATCTACCATTACTCACAAGAGGTCTCTATGCTTCCATAAACAAGGAGTGGCATACAAACCACTTAATCCACATAGAACATAGAAGATCACAATAACATTAGAAATAAAAGCGCTCATAGCTTGACATAAATACTATAATCAACCTAATGTTAAGGAGTCTCTCAACTCTAAAAGATAATCGATAATAACATAATGTATCTAACAAGAGTCACAGGCAACTCCAAATAAAGGTTCAATAAGTAATAATAACTGACATAAGATAAATAGTAAATACACCCAATCTCATGACCAATCTACAACTAACATTCACTCTACGCAAATCTGGATCCATCATTGAAATAATAGAAATCTCCTTCGTCATTATAGTAACAATAGTCATAACTAGAATCATCATAGCAATCAACGGAATCCTCATAACTTACACCTGTAACTGAAAAACACAAGTCCCCGAAGGGTAAGCTATAGCTTAGTATAGGATACGTAAATCAAATGCATATGATCAAGCAGCCACATTCTAAATGCATAAACGACTATCAATAATAAATGTGGCAAGAAATTGATTATTATCTTTAACCATTAGGATTGCCAACCAATATAATATTCGCATCTCGAGACTTGGTATAACTGATGACCTCAACAACAAGCAACTTATATAGATACAATATAATTATTGTTATTGGATCCTCCCTAATACTCTAATGCTAACCTTAAAACAATTAAGTCATCTCAGTATGAGATTGCATTAAAAAAAGTGTCACCTAAAGATCATTAAGTGTCTCATCAACTATATTGGACTCTACCAATAGGAGGTCGAAGCCAAGTATAAACATCAAACATATTATAGCCAAACATTTAACTTAGTATGGTTTAATTAACTAACCTAGCGCATACATTCAACAACCAAGTATCCCATACCTGACTCTAATGAATTGCTCAACATGTCTCCTATCTCTTTACAACCTGCTAAGCTACATAAATAACCAACTCATCCCCCTAATTTAACCATTAACACCAAACTCACACCTTACAACCTAATGCATCCCCAGGGTTGAAAACACGAAGGCCGAACCGCAATGAACAGTAACAAAAAAATAAAAGGCAATTTAGCAAATCTGGGCAGCTACCAATTGGATATGATACACCAACTAGATCCTACATGCCGTACAATTCACCAGATATGACTCATCAGTTCAAAGTATAAGGTCGCCTGTTACTACTCCTTACTAAAGGGAATATATAAGAGTTAAAGATAAGAGCAAACACTAAGGTTGCTAAGAAAAGGGAAACTTATAATAATTAATGATAATGACGATGTTTGTCTATATATAAGGAAGTGAGGTATTTATTTGACCTTAACTAAGGCTATGCTAAATGAGGAAAAGACAAAATTGAATAATGTACAAAAAATTCCTAAAACATTCTCAATAGGGTGAAAAAGGCAAAAAATATACTATACAAAAAATAGAGAATCATTCTAGAACATTATATTAAAAGACATATATCATTCGGTGATGGGTGTTTCATATGAAGGCAAGTCTTATTAGTGCAAAGTTTGGGGCAGTTCTACAATTGTAGGAATAAATTTGAGGGGTGTTAAGAAAGGGCTTGAGAACTAGGTAAATCTGGTCTAGTTTAGGTTAGAGCTCGAATATTGATGGATATCCAGATTCTCTCTAGGTCGGGTGCCTTGGTAGCTTGGTTCGAACAGATGCCTGAAGTTGATTGACTTGGATGTTACCTGGATCATAGTTAAAGCTTGGTAATAGGTATGGCTGATCAATAGGTCAGCACATTTACTCAGTAGCTTAATTGGCTTAGCATGCTTATCCTTTAGCCTTGTTCGGATGGGGTAGTGTGGTTTTAGGTTAGCAATGGAAACTTCTCCTTTGAGTAATTCTGAAGCCAAGACACGACAAATAAGTCCTAACAGTCCCCTAGCTCAACTTCTATTGATTGATCTGTAGAGTTGATTCCTATCATCTACTTAGGGGTTACAAAGATTTGTCCTCAAATCAAAATATGCTTTTAGTGATTGTTCTCCTTTAGGTTCTTCTATAATTTCTTTAAGTTGGTAAGGGATCGGATTGGTTACATTGAAGGTAGGGAAGACATCATAGTTCTCTAGTAGTTTGATCTGATAGGTGTTACGGTTGATTTTCTTTTGGACTTTGAATGGACCATCACCTCATAGGGATAGTTTGTTTTACCTTAAGTGCGAAAATCTCTTTTGGTTGAGGTAAATTCATACTAAGTCTCCTAGTTTCAAAGAAATAATTCAGCAACCATAACTATCGATCTCTTGCTATCTTTGATTGAACTAGGCAAGGATTGCCACAGACTAGTGCAACTCGTGTAATTCTTGGGGTTGAATGACTCCAGATTGATTCTCTTCAGCTGTAGTAAAGGTATCGATCAAATATAGGGGAATAGTGGGATTGAGGACATAAATGATCTCAAAAGAGGTCTTTCCAGTGGTACTGTAGATAGTTTGTTTCTATGCAAACTCCACAATGGGTAGACATAAGTCCTAATATTTCAAATTCTTTCCCACGATAGCTAAGAGTAGATTGTTTAGCATCTTATTCACTACTTAAGTTTAGCCATTAATTTGAGGGTAGCTATTAGAGCTAAACACAATTTTAGTCCTAAGCCTTCTCTAAAGGGTGTTTCAAAAATAACTCAAGAATTTTGTGTCCTAATCAGAGACAATGGTCTTCGGTATTCCATGTAGTCGGGCAACTTCCTACAAGAACAAATTAACAATATATAAAGCATCGTTAGTTCAATAGCATGGGATGAAGCGTGCCATTTTGCTAAAGCGATCCACTAAAGCAAAGATTGAGTCCTTTCCTCTAGATGTTTAAGGCAACCTTAGGACAAAGTCTATGCTGAGGTCAGCCCAAGGTGTGGTTGGCATTGGTAACAACATTTATTCTCCATGCAACTCTCTCTTCCCTTTTACCCGTTATACACTTCATAACTCCCAATTACCTTATGGACATCCTTGGCCAAACTGTTATGAAGCCATAAAGTCGCAACAGTTTCATCGTATAAACCAACCAATGACAGTAACTGATCTCATAGTCCCTATCATAGATATAATTTACATAAGACATCTACGACTTCTCGCTTTGAAGTAAATAGCTCAAGTAAAAATTAAGCTATAATTTACACAAGACATCTACGACTCCTTGCTTTGAAGTAAAAAGCTCAAGTAAAAATTAATCTAAAAGTTACATAAAAGCTAGAACCTTAAGTCATATATATATATATATATATTTACATTCACATTATCATAAAATTCCCAAGAGATTCTACATATTACTACATTCTGCCAACTTACATATCAAGTATCAGTTCATAACCTAGAAATACTAACAAGACCTTAAAGAACTTGATCGTTCAGTCGATTGATCCTCATTCTCCATGGCTTTAAAAGATAACTAACCTCAGGATAATTGTAATACGGCATATCAGTCAAAAGTCAGAACTTGTAAGAGAATCTATATGGGTATAAGCACCCATAGCTTAATAAGTTGAATTGGAGACTTATGAATATATAACAAACACAAACAGGGTTATTAAATAATTAATTATATGCAATGCAACAAGTAAGTGCCAATACACAACGTAGTCTTGTCCGTTGTGAAATCAGAGTAATTTCATATGCTCTAATCCGAGTTGAGGAGTTTATATTAATATAACAGCTCACAACTAAACCTAGGTTTATGCAATTGAGATATCTCTTTCTTCAAGACTATCCTTCGAATCAATGCCCTCATCCTTACCACGACCTCCTCTTCTATCACTTAATTCGGTTAAGGATGAGGAAAAGATTATTATGCTATCAAGTGCTATCTTTTTCAAAAGTGTCGGCGTTTAATTGGAGAACCCTAATGATCCCTTAAAGGGTTGCAATGCACGTCAAATTAGGGTATTTAATTCGGTTATGATTAGGTACGGTTTAGGGTAATCAAACAATTTCACACTATTCCCTTCACATTGATCACCAACGAATACAGTACGAAATCAGATACCAAGCACATGCATACATAACTACTTATAAACACAGTCGAATACAATCCTAAGTCTCCGAGTGCTTTAAAATAGTACTCCAAAATATAATGAAGTATTAAACCTAACTTACTTGGAATCCTTAGTTTACTTACGTACTTGTCGCTGGTTGACTCGTCTTCGTGTCCTATAATATAAATACACTTTTAGTATTTATATCTTGATGATATATATATACTCTAGTTTATGATTTAACTCAATTCTTCATATATATATATTATTTATTATCGATTCATCTTAGGTTAGTTTAGGGTTTGGTTTATGAATCTAGTTTTGATTTAAGTTCTAAATCAGTTCCAATTATTGGTATTATACGTAAATCCTAAAAATGTGTTTCAAACTCTAATATGAAATTAATCATATTAGGCTCAAGTATCATAATTATCACTTTTGGTCCTAAATTAGTATTCTATTCTATGCGGTACACTTAAATCCTTGTTAGCGTACCAAATTTATTTCTAATATAAGAAAATTTTACATTTTTCATTTTTCATATAGTTACCTAAATTGATGTTTCCTACTGGATTTATTACACATTAATATTATTATTATATTATCCATTTTAACCTAATATTTTATATTTATCATAATTTCAATTCCTCATATTATCAAAATTACATATATTTACTATATAATACCTTAATAATCACATCTAACACCCTAAATACCACAATTATCATACCACATTGGATATAACCATCTTAAAACATCTAATAATTCACTAAATCAATAATTATTCAATTACTATTAATTAACCTAAAAACCCTAATTATATACATATTTAAAGGCCTAAAAATCACTTAAAATTTTTGAGAATTAATTTCTAAAAAATGACTTCGTAGCACTATTCTATATCACCTAAGTAGTCTATAAGAAAAAATTGAGTTTAAAACTACACTCCTAACGCTATTTAATTTTAAATTGAAATGTGCTCGGTTTTGTACGGTTTTGTATAGTTTCTTAAAGACCATATATTTCTAAACGTAATTAAATTTAACCAATATTTTCCCCTAAATCTACGTATAATAAAACATTAGAATAATAAAATTCATAATTTTCTGAATAAAATTAATAATTTTAATAAATTACACAAAATCAAGTTAGAATTGGACTCACCTAGCCGTTGGACTTCCAGCCACCAGCGGCGGTACTAGGGGTGTCGGTCGGTCCAGGTGGTGGGTATGAGGTGTGGTGGTGGTGGCGGTTCAGTTCTAATTGGTGGTAGGTTGTGGGTTTGGTCCAATTGTCCTAATTGCACAATTTTTTTATAATTTTTTAAAAACAAACCCTAACTCTCTTATTTCGGCTCTCTCTATTTTTTCTACTCTATAAACTACCCAAATGAGCTTATGAAAAAAAAAAAATTGGCTATTTATAGAGCTCTAAGGGATTTTTATGCATTAAATTGAGTTGACATATGAGCTTATCTCTTCCAATTTTGACTTTCTAAGTGGGTTAATTTAATTGGTCTAATTTTTTTCTTTCCTCTCTGGCTTGCTACGACCTTAATTTGGATCATTCCCTACTTCTCTGATTTTTTTTCTTATTTTTCCTTATTTTTTTATAATTTTCTTTAATTATTTAGTATTTTTCTAGCATTTTAGGTAATTTAACATATTTTTATCTACACGTAATTATTATGGAGTACAAGTAAATACTCTTAAATATTATTTATATTATTCTATGATTTTTAGTGTACATATAATTTATTTTTAGTAACTCGTTAATTATCAGAACTCATTTTACGTGTTTTCTATAAATAACATGTAATATATTTAAAATTTGATATTATAATATTCTATTATTTTATTACTTATTTTCTTAAATTCAAACTTACGAGATCACTTTTACTAATATTTCTAATTTTGTTTTATAATTTAAGCTCAGCTAGATCCTTTAACCAATCATCTTAAACTTTATGTATTAAATCCGATCATATAGTTATAAGGCTTACACAAACTAGCTAGTAAAAATTTTCTTTCAATAATTTAGCTATTTTGGTCTCTCCAAAGTGACCAAATAATCCACCACTGTAAGTTTCTCTAACCAATAGCTCGCATGTGGAATAATTTAGTATGTACAGCCTTCTTTCCTTAAACAGATGGCCATCCTTGAGGTAATATCCACTAACAACTACTCCTTCTCTACACTTCTCAAGAATAGGACCAAAATGTGAGTCCTAAGTATATTGCTTAGCGATAAAAGAAAATCCCAATAACTTTATCTATAGGGTGGTCAACAAAATGTACCATTATGATAGAGCGTCAACAACTACATTAGTGTTACCTTTCTAATGTAGTTGCTAACTACTAAGATACTTCAAGGACTCATGGTTCCTATAAATCACAAACTCTCGAGGTAATAAATAATGTTGCCAAACAGTAAGAGCTCGGAAAAGAGAGTACAACTCTTTCTCATATATAGAGTAGTTTAGTTCAACTCCACTAAGTTTCTCACTATGATAGGTGACAGGTCGGTACTCTTGCATCAGTAAGGTGCTAATACCAATGCCCAACGCATCATATTCCAACTCAAATGGCTTGTCGAATTCAGACAGAGCTAAGACAGGGGCTGTGATAAGTTTCTCCTTAATCTCTTAAAACTCTTCTCAACCTAGTCAATCCATAGGATTCCATCATTCTTCTTCGTTAGCTCGATTAAGGGACGTACAATTGTATTGAAGTTTTTAATGAATCTTTTATAGAAGGAGGCAAGTTCGTAGAAACTCCTAACTTTAGTAATAATTTTAGGCATAGGCCATTTTAGGATAGCTCGAACTTTCTCAACATTTGCTTAGATTCCTTCTCCAGTCACAACATAGTCAAGGAAAACAACTTCAGCTTGGCAAAATGCATACTTCTTTAAGCAAGGTTAGGTGGCCAAATTACTCTTCAGTACCTTATGTCACTCCTAAACTGATGGCCAAACAGAGGTGGTTAATCGTACTTTAAGGTTATTGCTTCGAGCTGAAGTAGGCAGGAACTTGGCTGATTGGGACATTTGCCTACCTATGGTCGAGTTTGCCTATAATTGAAGGGTACATGACACCACTAAGCAGACTCCCTTCAAGGCAGTTTGTGGGTTCAATCCCGAGTTGCACCTTGACCACGCCCTTATACCAGTACCTGTACAAAAGGGCCCTAACGCATTGGCCAGAGCACAATCCCTTTAGCACATCTATGACAAGGTCACTTAGCACATGGACTAAGTTGCTAGAAGACTGTGAAAAAAGACCAAAGGTAGGATAGCTAAATAGTTTCAACCGGGAGACTTGGTGTGGTTGCACCTCAACAAGGAGTGGTTTTCGAATAGGAGGAGGAACAAATTATTTATAAGAGTGGAAGAACTTTTTAGAATCCTTTAGAAGATCAATGATAATACCTACAAGTTGGAATTGCCCGAGGACTATAGGGTTCTGACACCTTTAACATTACCAACCTTAGTCCGTATCACCCTGACGGAGAACTAAGCGAACACCATTCGAATTTGATAGCAAATCCAAACAACCTGGAGGGGATGATTGAAATTAAGCTACCGGACCTTTGACCTACAGTTGAGCCTGAAGACTAAAGGGGTTGGTGAGACAAATCCTTCTGTTCCAACCGACCCTTGTCGAGGTCGAGTACTTCCCTACATGCCGAACCATATGACTGCCCATTTTTCTATAGTATGCCAAAAGGAAGATTACTCACTAGCGTTGTACCAACCAATTACTTGGCATCTTCCTTATCGAGAAGCTGAGAGAAAGACTCCGAACTAACTAAGTCATCTCTGCTTAGAAAAACCATCTGTCTGTACTTTTTTTGGTCCACATCTTCTAACGACCTCACCAATGTAGCTTCACTACGTGTATAGTATCATGTGTAAAATTCGTTACACCAATGATTGTTTTTCTTGTAAATTTATTTTTACCTTTTTGCATCTTGTATATTACTTCCTTAGGAAATACTCTTTTTGTCTTTTCCTTTTTACGCTAGTTGTCTTAACTTACGGGTATAAATACCCTTGTATTTATAGTTGGAAAGATTAGATCATTCTTAACATACTTTTTGAGTACTTTTCCTCCTTGTGTAAACACTATTTGTTTACTCTCAGTATCACTCTTATTCTTTCTCTTAAGTAAGATTAGGTGGTGAGTAACTTTACTAGACCAATTCGTGCGTTATATCGAATTGTGCAATAAGTCTTCAGAAGTTCCATTAGTGCGTCATATCCTTTTGAGCTACTTGTGGGTTTTGCTTATTGTTTCATTTTTCATTTTTGCCATTTTGCACTTTCCCCCATTAATCCTTTTTTAAGCTTTCTACAAGCTTAAACCCATCCAGTAACTGACCTTATCTGTTCTTGGTCACAGTTCGTAACACCAAGCATGAAATCTATGCTTAGATCGGTCTATGACTGCTTTGGAATTGGTAGGGGTATATATTTTCTATAGGGCTCTCTCCTTCCCTTTGCATATTTACACACCTCGCACCTTTCAAGTACTCAATACATGTCCTTCATCATTCCAGGCTAGTAAAAATGCTGCTTCAATATCTCAGTCGTCCTCTTTTCCCCAAAATGGCCGACTAAACCCTTGACATGAGCTTCTCAAATGAGTAGCTCCCTTGCTAAGCCACTCGGCATGCAAACCTACTTGCCCTTCATCAAAAACCGGTAACTCAAGTGGAACCCTTCCGTAGCTCCTCCAGCATTGCACCTGCTACTAAGGGTCCAAAATGTAGGTCATGCTCATATTGATTAGGTAAAGTGCCAAATCCAAGTACGTTAGCTTGCAACATTGTAATGAAAGTATGACGGCGAGAAAGAGCATCAGTTGCTGTATTGGTGCTCCTCTTCTTATATTTGATGACATAGCAAAAGATCTCCAAGAACTCGACCCGTTTGGCATGATGCCGAGAAAGCTTCTACTGCTTGTGAAAATGCTTGAGAGATTCATGATCCGAATAGATGATGAATTATCTTGGCAACCGATAATGCTGCCAGTTTTGGAGTGTTCGGATAAGGGCATAGAACTCCTTATCGTAGGTTAAGTAATTCAGGGTAGCACTTCAAAGTTTTTCGCTGAAGTAAGCAATGGGTCGGCACTCTTGCATAAGGACAACATCAATGTCGACACCAGATGCATCACATTCAACCTTAAAAACTTTCTCAAAATTTGGTAAGGTGAGTACTAGAGCAAACGTCAACTTAGATTTCACATCTTCAAAACTCTTCTAAGCTTTCTCAGACTTCGTAAACTTAACGTTCTTCTTGGTCAATTCAGTCAATGGCGTAGTTATGGAACTAAAGTTCCGAATAAATCTCCGATAGAACAAAACTAGACCATGGAAGCTCTTGACTTCAACAGCACTAGTCGACATAGGCCACTCAAGAATAGTTTAACTTTTTCATCATCAACTCGAACTCCTTTCCCTAAAACAACATATTCGAGGAACATAACCTTACTTGACAGAATACGCGTTTCTTCAGGTTGCTGAATAATCTCTCGACGCGAAGTATGTTGAACACCAATCTTAAATGCTCGACATGAGTGATAAGGTTGGCACTATAAACCAGAATATTATCAAAATAAACCACAACGCATTTGCCGATCAATGTTTTGAGCACACGATTCATTAGCCGCATAAATGTATTCAGTACGTTAGTTAGACTAAACAACATCACCAACCATTTGAATAAACCATCCCTTGTCTTGAAGGCCATCTTCCATTCATCCCTGGGTTTTATCTAATGGTAGCCACTCTTTAGGTTAATCTTAAAAATGATGCAGGCACCATGTAACTCGTCAAGCATTTCATCAAGTCACGAGATTGGGTATTCCTATTTAATAGTAATCTTATTGATGGCTTAGTTGTCAATGCACATTTACCACGTTCCATCCTTTTTTGGCATGAGTACAACTAGGATGATATAAGGGCTCATGCTCTCATAGACATATCAGCAATCCACCAACTCATTTACCTGTTTCTTCAGTTTAGCTGCCTACTCGGGATTGAGCCTATAAGTGGGTCGGTTTGGTATGGCAGCTCCTAGTTGTAGGTCAATGTTCAATACCTCTCAAGGGAGGTAAACCTTTTGGCATCTTGATAAGGAATAGGTTAGCAAAATCCTGAAGTAGCTGCTGCACTTCGACAGGTACGTTCTTGGCTTCTTTAACTTCTAAGAGTCTCCAAGATAAGAGGAGTATGAAGTCATCAGCCAAGGCTTCTTAGGCGAATTGAGCTCAAGAAATCACCAAGGACTTCCGCTGTAGTGATTTAGTAACCTTCTCCTAGTCTTCTTACACTTCCCTAGGACTCATGGGGGTCAATATAATTTTCTTCCCATCCTTTTAGACCATATAGGTGTTCCTATATCCATGGTGTAATACTCTTAGGTCAAACAGCCATGGTTGGTTGAGTAATATGTGAGAAGCGCACATAGGGAGAACATCACACAACACCTCATCCCTATACTTATCACCAATGGTAATCAGCACCCAAACTTGCTTGACAATGTGTAACCCACCTTTCTTATTCAACCAGTGAATTTTATACGGTTTAAGGTGTGCAAGGATTGGCAAATTCATGGCCTTGACTGCCCTTTGAGCTATGACGTTGGTACAACTCCCTCCGTAAATGATCAAGGCATATAGCTTGCCATTCACTTGGCAATTTATCATTCACTCGGCAATTTGTATGGAAGAGGTTCTCTCTTTACTCATTCTTATTAGCCACAAAAGCACTAAGAGATTGTCAAACAACAAAGCAATACTCGGTACTGCCCTCAGGAGGTGTCTTAGCATCAAGGTCTTCCTAAAATTCTTCCGGCATTTGATTAACTCCTACTTCTTTTTCTCCTTTGCTCGCACTCTCTACTTTAAACTAGGGCTTGTCTCCTTTTATGGTCATGATTCGATGGTTCGGACATTGACTAGCTACATGTCCATAACCAAGGCATTTAAAATATTTGACTTCTCAGGTTTTCCTTCCTAAGCTCTGACCTTGGTCCTTTTGAATCTTAGGTTTCTCGATCTTGCTTTTACCTCAACCTTCTTCTGGTCGGCTCGACATATGCCCTCGATGTTCTACCTTGGAATTGTTCGATGCTCGATCATTCCCTAGTCGGATTGATACACCGCCCCTATTCGACAGCATTCAGCCACTCAACACTCAATTAATCCGGTTTTGCCTTTGCCTTTCAACTCTCTAAGCCACTCTGATGGTTTCATCCAAAATTATAAGGTTCTGTAGCTCCACGATGTTAATAATCTTAGTCTGTAGCCCAAAGATAAACCATGCTATAGTTCATGTCTCAGGTTCGTCAACATCACATCGGATCATGAGTAACTGAAACTCTTGGATATAGTCATCCACTGATCTATTACTTTGCCTCAGGTCTTTGAGCCATCTGAAAGTGTCTTATTCATAGTGTTCAGGAACGAACCTACTTCTCAGGACTCTTTTCATTTCATTCTATGTTTGAACTTCTCATTTAGCTCTCATGCATACATTCTACAACTTCTTCCACTATATTGCCGCATATCCAGAAAATTCCAATGCAGCCACTTGAATGTGAACAGTGTCTTCATAATCATTAAAAATCGAATATCTTTTCAATTTTCTCCTCCCAGTCTAAGTAGTCGTCAGCACTACCAGACCTGTTGAAGCGCAGAATCTATACCTTGAGGTGTTTGACTCCCTTAGGAGCTTTAAGCTCACGCTCGTCAACTCAACTTATTGCTCCTCTTCTTCTTCATACTCTTTCACTTTTTCCAACTCCAATCTTCTTCTCGCGGCTCTATTAGCATGACGCGACGGTGCTTGGTTTACTAGAAAGGCTTCTGGTGCTTGTTCATTCATCTGCCTTCTCAGCTTATCTCTCATCTCTTAGCCTTGCTCAGTAATTCTCTCACCCGATCCAGTCTCTAAGACTATTTATTGAGACAGCTAAGTTGGCCACAATAGCAGTAGTACGTGATATTTGTTGAGTCACGTGACCGCGAGCATGAGTATTACTCTTAACATCGTTAATTTCTCCTTGAACACTAGAATTCAACATTTTCATAACGAGGTTTTGAAAGTACTTTCTACACAAGAAATCCTTACACATACACAAATACTACATTACTCTTAATTTCAACCTCAAGCTCTGATACTATGATTATATGATGTGCTAGGAGTTCAATTATTATTAGGACTTACCGTAGTAAGGTTGAGCTAAATGGGTCTTTCAAAATATCGAAGAAAATAAAATGAATAAGACTGTAAACTAACTATAGTAGCTAACATGAAGTTGCCCGGAGAATATGATACACCAATGAACACAATATGACTTGACACTTCACTTGATATGACGCACAAGTTGATGTCAAGGTTCACCCGCCACTAATCCTAACCTACTCAACAATATTAGATAAAGTGTAAAAAATGGACTTGGAGAGGGTTATCTCATAAGAACAGAATATTCAATGTCTATCTGTAAAGTTAGATAATTCTCGCTTATAAGGGGAACGGACTATTTATAGTAAGTCTCTAAGACAATATTACAAATAAAGAAATTACAAGAAAGTATATACAAAAGGGGATTCCTTGTACATACGAAAAGGGGCAAAAAGGACAAAAGACAAAAGACAAGAAGGGAAAAATAGTACAATGTTAGATGAAGAGGATAGGTGGCAATGCGACATTGGATTCGTATAAGGGTTCCTTGAGCACAATAAGTGGGAGGAACTAAGGTGTTACGGTGACAAGGAAGCCAAGAAGTGAAAGGATGCCGTGAGAGTTAAAAGGAGGCCAGAAGAGAAGTACCTGACTAGGAGCTAGCTACATTTACTAGGCAGAAAACTCTCGGTAGTTAAAAGTCTGGTCACTCGGTACAGAGCTCTCGGCCAAAGGAAGGTCAGCATTGGCATAGGATAACGAACAGAGCACAATATAACCACCTAAAGGTCCCAAGGAATTCAACCATCTTCCTTTAACATACTGTCTCTCATCATCGGTAGGTTAACGAGAAAGAATCCTTTAGGTGAGGGACTGGAGGCCTCTGAAGCGTGCGCAAGTGATTGGGCTTGTAGTTGGTAACTTGTCAAACGCACTCATTAGCAACACATTACAGAGTACTTCATCTCAGTAACTGCCAATGAAGATTAGCACGAACACTTATTTGTTCGCCTATAAGGCTCCTTTATTACTAAGCTAATAAAGCTTATAAGGCTTTGGG
Source organism: Lumnitzera littorea (assembly GCA_024138015.1). Classification (NCBI taxonomy): domain Eukaryota; kingdom Viridiplantae; phylum Streptophyta; class Magnoliopsida; order Myrtales; family Combretaceae; genus Lumnitzera; species Lumnitzera littorea. The sequence goes on along the minus strand of JAMXBB010000004.1, from coordinate 44,081,064 downwards.
TAGGCTTGGTTAGCAATTTTAATTGCTAGACCATAAATGCAAAGGCTGCATTGGTGCAACTCCTACTGTCATTGATCAGCGCACATAGAGACTCATTCACCTTACATTCGATATGGAAGAGATTTTCTATCTATTCATCTTGGGGCAAAGGATTGACACTCATCGTCCTTTTCAACATGAGAGTAGCCAGCTTAAAGTTACCTTCCTTACTGTAGATAACTTCTTCCTTAGACAGTTCAGTCTGTCCATCCTCTTTTAGCTCCTTTACTTCCTCATCCATACCGTCAACTTCAATTATTGGTACTTTACCTCAAATCACCATTGTTCTTCTAATTAAACACTGACTAACCATGTGTCAAAATCCTTGGCATTTGAAATACTTGATCTCACTTGTCTACCTCCTTAAACTTTAGCCCTTCTCAAACTTCCTCGGGGGTTCCTTCTCCTTTACTCGAGTAGTTTGAGCAAGTCAGACCTCAGTAACCTTACTTGGTTCCATTCGAACAAGTCTGCTCAAAACAGATCAGCTATTACCAAGTTAACTAACAGGTGGTCACAACCTTCTTATTTAGCGCCTTTCTATCTTTTGGGTAACTCAGACTGTGTCATCAAGCGTTCTAATATCCAGGGTTTCCAGGACATCCCCAATCTCATACTTCAGCTCACTGATAAACCAAGATATAGTTCCGTCCTTTGGCTCCATGACTTTACATCGGATCATTAACATTTGGAATTTCTTAACATAAGTGTCTACACTCAACCCTCCTTGCCTCAGCTCCGACAGTTTTTTAAAGGCATCTTACAAATAATAGCTCAGTACAAACCTTCTTTGCATAACCTTCTTCATTTCATCTTAACTCCTAATCTCTCATTCTCCTTCCCTTCTTCAGGTAGCTTACAGGTTCTTCCATCATAGGGCGGCATAATCAGCGAACTCTAACACAGCATGTCTAACCTTTGCATTGTCAAGTACGTCATGGCATTCAAACTACTTTTCAATCCCATCTACCTAATCTAAGTAGTCTTCAGCATCACCACTCTTAGAAAAATTTGGAATATGCATCCTCAACCCTTTAACTCTAAGGGCTTGTACATTTATTTCTTCAAGCTCGTAGTACTCATTTGCTTTGTCGTTTCCTTCCTCTTCTTCCTCAATTTCTTCAAGTGCTAGCCTTTGTCTAGCATCTCTACCCATTCCTTTAGCTTTGGGCAATTAAGTTAGGGTATTAACTCGGCTAAATTGACCATTATCTCACTCTTGCTGCTTACGTCCTCTAGTAAGGTTATTTTTATCTCATTATCTATCTTCTTGGATAACTGTCACTAGACTGACTATTGGGTCGATAAGCCTATCCATGTAGTCACCTGCTGATTGAGGTGTGAAGCTCCCTTTTTGCCCTTGGTTATGTCAAGTACCACTTTCTTAGTTTCCTAGAGTTCTCTGAACAATTGAATATGACATTATTGGTTAACTCGGAAAAATGGATGTTTAAAGCACCACTTAAAGTTCTCTCTAGGAATGACAATAGTAGAATAGTAACTATTACTGCTACTACTATGACAACTATACATAGTGAATAAACAAACAACTACACTCGATTTTTACATATAGGAAATAAGGGAAAACAAAGCATAGAACTCCCCTTACCTTCCAAAATCTTAGGTTAGCAACAAAACTTTTAACACACGAGGATAGTAACAAACCACTCAAAGAACACCGTAATAGAATTCAACTTTGAACGTAACTAAGCTTTGCTACCAAGATGATACATATTCGTAGATGAACACATAAACCCAATATCACGCGTAACCAAGGGATGGGTTCGGGCAGTGAGATGGATTGAAAAGTAAACAATAATCAAAGGTTGAGCAGGGGTTCTCGTGCACCAACGTTGGATATGACACACTGACGCCTCATATAAGCTCATGACACACTTGATATGACGCACAAGTATGGTCGAAGGTACTTGACACTAGTCCATGCTTAAAAGGCTAGATAAGAGTAGGTCGAGAGTAAGCAGGAAAACACTTAACTGTTGTGGCTATTACAATGTATAAGTATTTATATGACTTAATTAGAGTAAATCTTAGGTAAGAGTAGATTATAAAAAAGATTCCTATTAGCAAAGGAAAAAGAGAATAATTTACAGGGGTATCAATGTAATCGTGCAAAAAGAATATCAGGATAGTGTACGCTTAATGTGCTCATTCTGTAGTCCCAATAACACTGCTATTCGAGTAGGGGAGAATTTCGATTAGGTAAGGTTAGCATCGACAGCTCGATAGCACAGATAGTTAGGATCGGACAAAGGTTAGCTTAGGGGCGACTCATTTTTAGGGTTAGCTTCAAGTGATTAGCTCCTAACAGTTGTCAACTCTGCTTCGGCACTAGTAGGGTTGGTTTTATCTGGACTCAATGCTTAGATTGATGTGTATTGCAAACGGGTCGGCTCGGCAAGTTGTTTAGTCACCTCGGTAGCTTCCTGAATGATTTGAAGAGCAAAGTGACTCGATAAGTTGGATTGAGGAATGCATTGCTCTTCGATGCCCAATTCACTTTGGACAGCTTAATGAGCCAACTAGGTAAGCCTACAAGCTTGGGAGCATGTGATTGGTCTGTGATTCTTATTTGTAAGTCTTTTAAGGCAATAATACAATAATGGAAAATTACATAAAGGATAATATGAGCCCTTAAAATCGCCTTTAGGGCAACAGTACTTGGATTTGAGGCAATCGAGAAAACTTATCCAATTGAGTCTAGACTTTATGATTAGGTTAGAAAAGTTAGTTGAAATAACTTAGTAAAGTTAGATTTTAAAAACAATATCCTAAAAACCCAATTTTATCCTTAGAAGTATAATCATTTGATATAACATAAAACTCGTTGGAACTCCAAAAACTGAGCCTAAAACGTAACAAGGACTTAAAGATAGGTTATTTAAGCTATAAAAATGAATAATATTGCATAATATATTATATAAATATATGTGTATTTCTATGGATATATTTATGAATATACCCAATATATATAATAAATATATCCATAAATTAACCCGAAATTACACAATTATATATAATAAGTGATAAATGTACAAAATTAAATGGGAAAAATGTTTTAAAAATAAAATACATGCTAGAAACATGATTATATGTATATAATTACATATTACATGTATGATATATCTGTATATTAAGGATATATATCTGTATATTAAAAAAAATCACTAAACATTAATATATTAAACATAAATTATCAAAATACATTAAAATAGCCCTCAAACTCATTCGAAACTTATAGAAACAACTTGAAAAAAATTTGGAATCCTAACAACAGCTAGAAGTGATGATTCAATAGTGAATTCACTAAGAATTAGCCACCTCATGCTACTACTTTTAAGGAAAAATTATTAAAATAAATTACTTAATAATTAAGGAAATTCTTGTTGCCCAAATCTAGTATAAATGGGAGTCTTAGATAATCATTTATACACTTTAGGAACCTTAGACACTCAAAGAAAAATCAAAGAAAATGAATAGAAAATAGGAAAATAATTGGAAAAACAGAGCAAAGGGTTGTATTGGACTAGTTTGTAGACCAAACCATTACCTGCTATTGAACTCTATTAGACCCAAGTAAAGCTACCACCTCTTGGCATCGCCAACAACCCCTCTCCAACCATTAGCCACCTCATCGTTGACAAACACTAAGTAAAAAATCTGCTTTGTTTTTCATTAAATTCTAAAAATATTAAATGAAATGGGAAAATTATGAAAAAAATTTATTCTTAAGTTATTTTAGATATGCTTTCATGCTATAATTTTATTTTTGCAAAATTAGGAATATTTTATATATTTATTTAACAAATATACTATTCATTCGAATTTTGAAATTTAAAACAAATATAGTAAATGATGTTGTTTCAAGTTCAAAATTTTTCTATAGAATACATATTATATCTAGTTTATTGCTACATAGCTCAATTTTGATTATATATATGTATATAGTATTTATTGCATTTTTAGGCCTTAAAAATGGGGTAATTTATGAATTAAATTGATTTTAGGGGAAATAATTGATGAAATTAAAATCCAATTAATTTTAGATGTTCATAATGACATCAAGACAGTTTGAAATTAATTTAGTATAAAAATCATATTATTTACTTAACTAACTGTGATTTAAGGGTACAATTGTAATTTTATGTATATAAGCAATAAACCCAATTACATGAAGTAAGTTGCTAGTTAAGTTCTATATATTTTTGAGTCTATAGGAATTTTTGTAGAATTATTTAATGACCTGTGCTATTTATTATGAATTTTCCTAAGTAATGGCCTAAATTAGTTATTGGGATATATAATTAGTAGTAATTGGTTAAAATATGTTAATTGTTTGATTAAATCATGCTTAAACATACGTGACCAATTAGGATTATTCATTCTTATATTTCGTACTATTATAGACATAAAGTTGTGATATATATATGCTAGGATTCAATAATATATAATTTATTGTATTTTATTGCAAAATTGTGTAACAATATATTTTATTTACATAATATGATATTGATGTGATATTACTTGCTATACAACTTTACCTATATGCTAGGATTAGAAATAGAAATAACCTTTATGAATTATCTTTTAAATAAAACCCATAGTACGTATTGTCAAGTTTGTATGAACTTAATGATATTAACCTTATTAAAATTGAATAACTTTAGATAATAACCTATATGGTAACATTTGATACTCTTAGAGTGTATACATATATATATATGTATATATATGTATGTGTATGTCTAAATATACTATAGAAGTTTATATATATGAAGATATGTATATATATGATGATATATACTGTAGAAGTTTATATATAGATATAAATAATTTTATTAAGTGATTATATAAATAGTATTTCAATTCAGTTATATAATAATACAAGGAATTAGGTAAAACCCTAACGTTTTCGTAAATCTTACAAAAATTGGATATAAGCTTTAGTATATATAGGACTTCTAAGTGAGTGAAATGTTGACATTCCAAAATTGTTGGAGTAAGCTTCAGTGCAAGTAAGTGAGATTTGTGGAGACTAGAGTATATGCTTGCTTGTGGTTACAAGTAGTTGTTTGTGCATATACTATACCTATGCTTGGTTACTAAAATGCTGATTGGTAGCTGAGCTACATGATTTGCTAAGTTGACTAACCTTGTTTAGCATGTTATAAATTAGTTGATCACTCTTAATCAAACTATTTGAAACTTAAACTAAAACTATAAATGGACATGCATAGCATCCCATTAGGGGATGGTTAGGTTTTTTTGACTAAATTCCGATTCCTTCGACGAGGTATCAATGATTTGGCCTTTCCCCATCCTTGGTTAAATTAAGTGATAAGAGAGGAGGTCATAGCAAGGTTAGGGGCATGGGGTCGAAGGTAGTCATGGGCGGAGTAGAAGCCTCTATTGCACAAGATTGGAATTAGCCGCGGGAGGGCCTCGTGGCCTTTATGATTGGTATTGTAGCCATCATATCACAACTCCTCAACTTGGGTTAGAGTGGGTATAATTTCTCTAACTTCACAATGGACTAGGTAACATTGTGCGAATGATACATTACTTGCTCATGCATTACACATAATAATTACTTGGTAACTTGATTATACTGTTTTGCTTATATATGCTTTTTGCCTCCTATCCCTTATTGAGCTATGGTTTGCCCATTCCCCTATAGATTTGTTTGCAGGATTTAAGTAATCATGCTATATGAAGATCACCTCCAGTTGTGCAAAAACAATGTGTTTAGGCTTGAGTAAAGCAAAACCGATGAGGATTATGTTTTTAAAACTTTTTGTCTTCTATGAAATCAATTAAATCATTTAGGTGATTAAGTTGGGTTCCTTCTTTTGAGTTGTATCACTTACTTATATACTTTTATAAATACTTTATACTTAGCCTTATCATAAATATAAGTTTATTATGAATATAAATGTTAGTATATTTGTGAAACTATAAATACTTCAGAGCAGATTATCGTATGAGCCTTGTGTATATTAGGGTTATGCTAGCGATGGACTGGACAATATTTAGCATAGAATTGATATATATGGTAAACTATTATGACTTGACATCATTCAGGACATGATAGATAATGTAAGAAAAAGATTCCTAATATATATGAAAAAGGGTAAATATGATAAAGGACAAAAAGGAATATAGTACAAATGTCAGAAAAGTAAGGGACAAGCGGCGACCTGTTAATAGGATTGTGTTTTGGGATCTTACAGCACTATGGCTGAATTGAATTAATATTAGGGCAACTGTTACTATGCTACATTGAAGGTTGCCAAGGTGATTGGGTGAAGTTGTAACTTAGTAGGATGGAAAAGGAGTGCTCGACATACAAGGACCTCGTATTCGGTACTCGGCAGGTCAGCAATTGGACGAGAGTCCAAGTGAAGTAGAGTGTATCTAAGTTGGGGCCTTAGAGAGTTCACCTACAACTCTTCCATGTATGAGAACTTGTCCTTAGTAAGCTGATAAGAGAGTATCCTCCTTATAAGGGATTGTAGGCCTTAGACGCAGGTGTAAGTGAGAGGTCTAGAGGTCGGCAATCCATCAGTTCCCCGGGTTTATTGAAGGTTTCCCCTCAAATCTTAGTCTTCTTCTTATTCTAGCACAAAAGGTATCAGGTCGGTGACATTGAAAGTTGGAGACACTTCATATCCTTCAGGTAGTTCTAGCTGATAAGTATTGTCATTGATGCGTCGAAGGATTATGAAAGAGCCATCCAACCTGAGAGATAACTTGTTTGTTCTCTTCCCTAAGAACCACTCCTTATTGAGGTGAATCCACATAGGGTCTCCTAGCCTGGAAATAATTCGCCTTCTACTCAACTTCCTTGCTCTCTTTGTTAGGCCATCGTCTTGGCTAATCGCTTAGAAATCTTTAGATGCAATATCTGAAACTCCTTGGTACGTTGCAAAACTAACTGACTTTTTCCTTGAGAGGTTAAGCTGGCAATTATGTCCAATTATAAATTTAAGTTAAGTTCGTAGACAAACTCAAAATGTGACCTTCTTGTCAAGCAATAGGTGGAGCGGTTGTAGATGAACTTGATGATGAGCAGGCATAGATCCTAATCATGTAGATTCTTTCCAACAGTATCTTGAAGGAGATCCCTTAGTCTTGTTCACAACTTCAATTTGATCGTCTATCTATAGGTAACAAGAAGTACTGAACATAAGTTTAGTACCTAACTTCTTCTATAGTGTTTGCCAAAAGAAGTTCATGAACTTCAAATTACGATCCGACACAATGCTTCTTAGGACATTATGTAACCATATGATCTCCTACAAAAAGAGGTTAGTAACAAATAAAACATTATAGGTTTTGTTTTATAGGTTTTGTTGCAAGGGATGAAGTGGCTCATATTGCTGAACTAATCGACTACCACCATAATATAATCATGTTTCTAAGGTATTTTAGGTAGGCTGAGCATGAAATCCATGCTTAGATTGGTTCACGGCCACTCAGGTATGTATAGAGATGTATATTCTCCATGTGCCTCTTTTTTTCCCTTGGCTTGCTTTCATACCTCGCACCATTCAAGAATTTTGTGCACATCCTTCATTATTTCTGGCCAATAGAAGTGTTCTTTCAACAACTAAGTAATTCTCTTCTAGCTAAAATGGTTGGTTAACCCCTTAACATGAGCTTCTTGAACAAGTAATTCCCTAATAGAATTGTCTGATACATAAACTTGTTTTTCCTTCATCAAAAACCCTTCACTCAGATAGAATCCATTTATTACAATGTTGCACTTGGCCACCAAGGGTCCAAAGTTCGGATCTTGCTCATATTGATTAGGTAGAGTATCAAACCTTACTATTCTAGCTTGTAATGTCATGATAAGAACATGCCAAAGAGAAAAGGTGTCAGCTACAGTGTTAGAACTTCTCTTATTGTATTTGATGATGTAGTAAAAGGTTTCCAGGTACTCGACCCACTTAGCATGGTGTCAAGAGAGTTTTTACTGTTCTTTGAGATGCTTGAGAGATTCATGGTCTGTATAGATAATGAACTCTCTCAATAGTAGGTAATTATCGAGCCCTATTTTAGTTCCTTAATTTAACTTATATCAAGCTCAATCCGTTTAATATAAATTACTCAACATTAAACTAAGGAAATATTTTTCTGAAAAATTTAAAAATTGGAGTCGCCAACCAATTCAACCGGTAAAAAATGAAATTATGGTTTTCGAGTGGGAAAACCTTAATTTGGCCACTAGTATGCAGATATTTTAAAAACTTGATTTTTAGAAAATTAAACTAGAGAAAACTAAGTTCGAGGACTAATCTGTTATGAATTTCTAAGAAAAAGGAAAAAAAATTTATTTTTTATACGGTTGCCTTGAAGGTGTTTACATAGCCACTAGTAGGGATCAAACCGGCCGTAGTTCTTTTTTATAAAATATTTAATGGGTGGATTCTTTTATTTTGAAAATTGAGTCAGATTTACGTTAACTTAACCATTTATTATTATTTTAAAAAAACCCTAAGAAATCTAATTTTTCAAATTTAAAGAAAAACCGTAACTAAATCTTTTTAAAAAACTCGATTAAGATTTCTTTATTATTATTATTTAAAAAAAATACTACGTATCAAAAGATATTTTTTCTAAATCTTACATGCAAAACCTACTAAGATACGTATCTTTTCTAAATCTCGACTGCAAAATACATTGAAGATATGATCTAGATATGTTTATTTTCCAAAAAATACAATTTTACTAAAAATGTACTTAAGCTAAATTTATTAAAAATTGAGATTATCTAAAAAAACACGTAATATGAAAATAATAAAAACCTACACTAAAAAATAAATAAATAAGTTAATAAAAATAATTAAATTAACTAATAAAATAAAATAACAAAATTTTTACCTATGAATTGAGTCGCGTGTGATTAGAGGATAGACGAACACTGTTTTCAAATGGTCACAGGCGTGATCGAAGGTGTGTTGGTTGCTGTTTGCACTTATCACGAGTGTGATTGAGGGCGTGTAGATTGCTGTCTCCACTAGTCATGGGTGTGATGGTTGGTGCGTTAATGCTGTTGTCGTGTGTTTGTGTGTGTAGGTTGTGTGAGTTGGAGCGTATGTCATGCGTTTATGTACAATGTGTAGGACTGCGGCAATCAGGGACATATAGTGGGTCTCAGTGAAGGGGATGTACTAGCGTCAGGGGATGTACTGGCATTAGGGGATGTCAGTGAGTTATGGCTTCGACGTGCAACCATATGAGTAAGGGCTTCGGTTGGCTTTGCTGCAGTGTGGTGTAAAGTAAATGTGTTTCGTCTAGTTAATGTGTTAAGGACAGTGATGGACAGTGTGCTGATTGGTGCGGTTGATGCTGTAGAATTGGATTGGCTTTGTGAATGTTACAACGTTCAGAACTAGATTAGGGGACGTGCGTTGGTCAAGCTTTGTGGATTGCTGTAGCATTCGGAATTGGATTAGGAGACATGGCTGCTTGGCGTGCGTAGCTTGCGATTGTGAAATTGGTGTTGTATGTCTTTGGATGATGAGGCTTTAGCATGGAATTATATGTGAGTCAGGCGAAGGACAAAGCTTTGGTCAGATTTTTTGGCAAAGATCGATGTGTCAAGGGCTTCGGACAAAGGGATGCGGTTGGATGTTTGTTTAGGGCCGATGGTTTGTAGATTGAGCGGCTACTAGCATAAAGTTTGTGTGATTGGTGAGGCAACTTCTAAGTAGTGCGTGGAAATCGTAACGTGGATTGTGTTTGGAAATTAATAACCGTCATCAACGTCACTTACTAATTTTTAAACCCCAAAATTCAATCTTCTATATTGTTTTAAATATAGATTCAATTCCAATTAAACCACGATATGGAATATATAATTTTGATTCTTTAAAGATTTGTCTTAGCTTTTAGAAACCCTACTTGGGCTTTCTATTTTCCACAGCACGACTCGATCCGATCCAATCTGATTTAGCCTAACAACTCATCTAATAAATGTCGAATTTATTCTGGCTCAATGTAAATTAGAGAAAATTCTATTTTAGATCGGACTAGACCAAAATCATTTTAATAAAGCTCGATTTGTTAATGACTTAATAATTTATTAAATTGATCATATATCGTTATCCGATTTAATCGTAAACGATTCGACTTAACTCGATACAACTAGACTCGCTATAACTAGACTTCTTTTTTATTTTTCATTTTTATTTTAATTTTCGTTTTTTTTTAAATTTTTTATTACTTTTTTATTTTATTTTGTTTATTTATTAACTTGACTCAATTAACGAAAAATAATATAACTAAAAAAAATGGTAAAAATAAGGTGTATACAGTAATGTTGCCAGTTCTGAAGTGCTCCGACAAAGGTATAGAATTGCTTGTCATATGTTGAGTAATTTAGTATGACACCTCTGAGCTTCTAACTTAAATATGCAACTGGTTGGTGCTCTTGCATAAGAACAACTCTAATGTTGATTATGGATGCATCACATTCTAGTTCAAAAACCTTGCTAAAGTCATGTAGTATTAGCACTGGGGTAGAAGTTAACTTAGATTTGATCTCCTCGAAACTCCCTTGAGCTTTCCTAGACCATTTGAATTTAGAGTTCTTCCTGGTTAGCTCAGTCAATGTAGCAGTTATAAAACTAAAGTTTCAAATGAATCTTTCATAAAATGAAGCTAAACCATGAAAACTCCTTACTTCAGTAGCACTAGTTGGCATCAGCCATTCAAGTATAGCTTAGACTTTCTCGTCATCAACCTTAATGCCTCTGCCAAAGACAACATATTCGAGGAATACTATTGTAATATCCAAAATTTTGAGTTAATTCAATAATCTTAGGATCTAAGCTCCTAAATTTAGGGCATTAGGCTATATTATTTATTTTATTTCAAACTTCATAATAAAGTTAGAAAAGTTAGACGAAGTAATCTAAGTAAAGTTAATTTCTCAAAATAAGCTATATAAAAATATTAATTTAAGAAAAATATCAATTTATCAATAAAGCTGATAATCGTAAAATTCAAGCTTTTAGGTATAGCGAGATAAGTTAATTAACTTTCAAAAATAATAAATGAAGTTGAATTATACATATACATATTATATGTATTACATGTGATACATATTATATTTATTAAATATATAATAATAATAATAATAATAATAATAATAATAATAATAAATTATTAAAATTAGGTAAAATAATAGAAAATTAATAAAAAATTGGATGAATGAGTCATCAAATGATGTGTTAAGCTAGTATCAATTGGAAATGATGAGTCAACACTTGGTTAATGAAAGGATGACACATGGTGCCTAGGAAAATATGAAATTAACATGTGTAATTTTATTTTTTTACATACAAAAAATCTTACAGCCTATAAAGAGGACTCCAAACCTCATTTGCAATATTTTAACAACCTAAAAACACAAGGAAATAATTTTAGAAAATTGGAAAAAATTAGAAAAAAAAAAAATAGAACAAGAAATAGGGTTAGAATTGGGTTAGAGCGGTTTAATAGGTTATCTATGGTGGGGCTTGGATGTCCAATAGAGGGTGGTCGAAAAAGGCTTTTTGAGAAGGTGTGGTAGCTGAAGGTGATGAGCTTAGGTAAACCAATTTGTCGCCTGTAACTTGTTTAATTTTCTAAAAATATTAAATGTTATTAATTAATTGTGAAATTTGGTTTTCTAGGATTATTTTAGGTGTAGATTAATTCAGTAATTTTATTTTAATTAAATAATTAGTGAAAATATGGGTTCCATAAGAAAATACCCTGTTTGGACAAAAATTGAATAAATTTTTATAAATATTAGATAATGTTGTTTCAAGCTCAATTTATGTATGTAATACTCCTAATAATATATATTTAATTATGGTAACAAGAATTTTTTAAATTAAGCATATTTACTATTTTTATAATTATTTTGAATAAATTTGCCAATTTTACTAAATTATTAAAATAATTAGTTTTTGATGAAATTGATGAATGAGCCTTACATGTTTAGACTTCTAGATGTTTATAATGATATTTGGAGCATTTATTTTTTATCTCACTTATAAATTTATTTATTTTTCTTAATTTTTTGTAATTTCGAGCTAAAACTACTATTTTCGTAAAAATAGATAATAGCCAATTTAGTGTAATTGATGATAAATAACTAAACTACATATTTTTTTGAGTCTATAGGATTTTTTGTGAAACTAATCAAGCTCGTATACTATTTATTATGTATTTTCCTAGTATAAACCTATATATTAGCTTAATACATAATATAGTAACTAGTTCTATTAGAATGTTTATTAAATCCATGTCAAATGATCACTTTGGGATATAACATGTGTCGCTAGACAAGTTTGGAAAGTATAATTTTTAGGGTTTTTAGTTCAGTACTGAAGCTTATTTGGGTTAATTACGGAATTAAGATAGCGTATGATTGAGTCAATAGTGAGAAAAGGGTATTTTTAGATTTTGATAATATTGATAGACTTGATTCTTAAGATTTATTAATAGTACTTAAAATAACAATCGTGACGATATAAAGTTTACTAAAATCGAATAATAAATGAGTAAGATATGGTCAAACGAAGTTTAAAAACACAAAAATGAAAGCTTATAATAGTTCAAGTTTGACCTAAACTTGATTTGAAGATTGTATTTATATTTTCATAAGTGTGATAAGTAAGGAAGGATTACGTGGCAGAGTTTAGGATTTTACGCTATTATTGAGTCTAAGTAACTGGATCTAACATATGCTTAGAGTAGATATATTGCTACTCATAACACTGCGGGTTGTTTGATGTTATATTGATTGAATATGAGTATATCTTGGGTGAACCGATATATTACTATGATGAATGCTGATGTGGTGATTATGAATAACAGTACCTATATCTTGGTTGAATTGTTATGTTGCTACATTAGTTGATGAATTGTGTTTATAAATGATTGTGCTAACTAGGGAAGTTGAGTGATTGCCGACTCAATCTTCTAAGCGTTCACTTAAGTGAACCTTAAGTAAGATACTAGAATTCCGCTAGGGAGAGTTCGAAAACCAAAATTAGATCACTAGGTTAAATAAAACTGAAAGACTGGTTATGTTGAGTGATATACTTGAGTTGTTATTGCATATCATGGCACAAAAAGGGACCTACGGGTCAGAACTTTCAGAATGAGGCTTCCAAGTGATTATGGAAAAAGTATGGCTTTATGAACTTAGTTTTTGGAAGCATATAGATTGCATTGCCCGAAAATTATGACTATTAGATAGTCAAATTTGGTAGACTACAGTATGTGGTCTAATTTGGCAGTATTGCCACTTTGATTTGGTGAACAACAGTGTATAGTCTAATTTTGTAAAATAAAGTTAGGGGCCCTACTCCTATGCAGCTCCTTATTGTCCTAAGTTTTTGAATATTATTTCCAAATGCCTGGCTATGTCGACTAACTAGAAGAAAATTGGAGGGCATAAGATATTGGTGCCGATGCATGCTATGTGTATGAGCATAACATGTTGCATTGCTAGTAGTAGATGCCTGGTTAGGCGAATGCATATGTTAAGTTGAACTTACGGGTTATGATTGAAATGTTTTAATTGTGATATGCAATATTGTTTATCATATTGTCTATATGGTATTATTTGTTATCTACTCTCACTTAGCTTCAGTAGCTAAGGGAATCAAATGTTTAATCCTTAGGTTAACTGTATCATGAAGGACCTAACATTAAAGGGGGATATATATACTGAGAGTATAAACCCTACTTTTAGTGGGCCTAAGGTTTGATTAAGAGTACTTTCCGAACGTTCCCAAGGATCAACTAAACTAAAAACTTAAGTTTACATTTAGAAACGAATTAAATTTTTCCAATTCAAAAGCCAATTATCGATAAAACCCAAGCTTGAAGAACTGTAAGCTCTAAAGTCACTTAAAACCCTAAGCTCTAAAACCATTAAGGAATTTTAACCCTAAGTAATTAATCAATAATTTAATTTGAATAATTTCATTCAACTTTAGAAAATTTCACAATTTTATAAAAATCGAATCATAAATTATAAAACAATGCAAGATGAAAACCCTAAAACAATTTCTTATAAGACCATGCCCTTATCTTCATGTCTAAGCCTTACACATCAATAAGTAGACCAACCAATTACCTTAGATGACTTATTAATTGAGAGTTGGAATCATTTATCAATTGATAACTTATCAAAATTTAGTGATAAGACATTTTCCTTATGACCTCTTCACTTATACTACATATGGACAATTTTTCACAAGATTTCACATGCTTAACTTCATTAAATGAGACAAGACCATTCCATGACCCCAAAGAACACTAAATGGCAAATTTAAACAAGGAGAAAAGGGGGGCCATACTCTTGTCTTTCAATCATCAATCACTTTCTTTTACACACCACTATTCACTCCTTAATGCTTACATCATCAATAGTTGCAATTGTTGATTTTGTGTAAGCTACAAGACAACACTTTCAAGACATTTTAAACACTCATTTCTCTCGTTCCCCAACCGGTCACTCTTCTCATTATTTCTCTCACTTTCAATTTCATTTTCACTTCTTCTTTCTCTCATTTGAAACAAACATAAAAAGAGAAACAACCTTACCCCACAAAATTAACTTTGCTACTATTTTTCCAAACTTCACTTACGTCATTTCCTTCTCCTTTTCTTGTGTCATTTTCTTCCAACATCTAAGCTCTTTTAGAACCATTAGAACCTTTCACAAACCCCATTCCAAAGGATCAAACAACTCAGGTTTCCAAAAGATTGTAAAAAGAGGAAGCAAAGTTAAGAGCTTAAGTGGAACCTTTATGCATAATCACCGTATTTTGCTTTAAGGAAGAGTAAGTGTTTCTTGTGATTAGTGGGTTAGTGTTTATGTTAGGAGACTTTGATTTCTTGAAGATATAAGTATGATTTAAGTTGTTATAACACCAAAGAATATTCTAAGAAACAAACTCATGAAACCTGTACATGAAGTTGAAACACGAGCATGTAAAGTTGGTGTTTTGTAAAGATACTTGTTTAACACTTTGAATGGAAGATTTTAAGTTGAGAAAATCTTGAAACAAGAACTTGAATGAAAGATGAGCATGTTGGACGTGAGGATTCAAAATTCCTTTGAATGTTGATTTTATTTTCATTAAGTTAAGCATGCTCAAATCTAAACTTAAGTTAAGGAAAAACTTATCACATGAAGTTTTATGAAAAAACCAACTTTGTATGATCTGAGCTATGATATGGAAGTTGCAATAAGTGTAAGATCTTCTATTTCTTTGTGTGAAGCATGAGTTAAAGAATCATCTTACGAAAGAAAAGTTAAGTTAAGATTTGGATACAAGTAGTTTAAGTACATGATCTAACACCTAAACTTAAGGAAATGATGAAACAAGTTGAAAAACCAAGTGAGAACCCCTTGGAATCATCACGACCAGATCTAGAACATGGGTAAAAGACACTTAAAAATATGACAAAAGTAAGTGAACAAAGTAAAAAGATCAACTAAAGCAAGTATGGCAAGTATACACAGCCTAAAACTCAAAACCAAGCCTAGAACTCTCAAATCAAGCCTAGAACTCTAAGTTGGGCCTTCAATAAAATTCTGATCAGCACTTTAAAACATTAAGAGAGGTTGTTTTGAAGCCCATAAGAAATCCACCTAAGACTCCATAGGCCCAACAAAGTCACTAATTTTAGTTTGAATAAAAAACAAGCCCATTTAACAACTTAAGCCTACTAAAGGGCTCATGAAGTGGTTGTTAGCCTTAGGAGTATAAATCAAAGTTGTAAATCTAATCTCAAGGAGTATTTTGAGCTTAGGATAAAATCTTAAGACTAAGCCCAAAGGATTTCTTAAGTTACCAAAAAGCCCATTTACCAAATAAGGCCTAAAAGCACTCCAAAACATGAGGATCGCTACTGTTTTGACCCATGGACAGATTTGTATGCCTCATTTCGAAAATCTAACCTCACCACAAATTACACTAAAAAAAGATGAAGATTGACTATAAGATCATAAAAATCGGATTTAAAACGAAAAAGTTATACGTGATTGAACTTTTAAGTAAAAACTGGGAAAAGTTATGAAAACTAATCAAAAGTATAACTTAAGGAAATTTAAATTAGTTTCCTAAGTTTATTTCAATCCCTTATAAATATTATTTTGATGACCAGGGGACACCATGTATGGAGACAACTTGCCTTCGGATTACTTTGATTGATCTACATGGCAAAGTGAGTAAATTCCCGATGACTCTTTACTTGATTTTGCTTGTAAAATAGATGTATCTAAACTTATATATATAAATTTGGATGCTTATGGGATATGGGAAATGCATGCGTATGAATTTATGGACGAATGCGATGACTTGATAATTATATATAATAATGGGAATTGTTTGTACTAATATATACATGTGAATGGTATGGAATGAAATTGTCTGATTACCTTGAAAATCCAGTTAATCACTTATACGATTAAGAAATCAAAATGAATCATGCATTCCCCATATTGCATACGAATAACATCGACTGTCGCTTTATGCAGAAAATGGGAAGGGACTCATAAGAGGACGTGTCTCCTGCAGGATTGCGCACTAGCTATGTCATTATATTTATTGTCTCTGTCCTAAGTTGATGGGCTTAATGGGTGCTGGGAGACGCCAACCGTTAGCGAGGAGCCAAGTCTTGTGGCTTCTACTTAGGGCGTGTGTTTGTGGATTGCGGAAGCCACCACACCGCTAGACTTGGGATTTTAAAAATATGATTTGTTATTCGGTAAAGAAAGTATACATATATATATAGAGTTTTGTTTTAGCTTAAAGCACAATAGTGTAAAAGAAATAAAACCCAAGGTCTAGAACTCAGATTTTGGTTTGGGTCAGTTAATTATCTCCAAACCTTGACTACAGGAGGCGTAATTCTGAGTCTATACAGTTCCTAGGTTACTGCATGTGTTGTTTGGCATAATGATTGTTCATGTATTCATATGATTGTGCATCTAATCAATTTATGCCATGTGGTACTAACAAGGGTATTTATCTCATTAAGCTTAAGCTTACACGCCTATAAATTTTTGTTGTTGCAGGAAAACCTCTTCTCTAATCCGAGCCGAGGTATGCCTGTAGTAAGTCTCGTGTAGGGACCGGTTGGAGCGTTTAAAAAGCGAAGAGGACATTTTGTAATAGATTTATAGATATCTAGTTACTTTTATATTTTTGTTCATAACATAGATTAAAATCTCTAATGCAGTTCCCTTATGAACTACATCCATTGTAATATTCTTTTGGTGTGGGTCTCATGAGCCCATACAATTAGCTAATTTATACTATAGAAGTAATTTTAGTTAACTTGCTCTATATTACTTGTCTATGGGCCTAGTGGTAACGTATAATGGAAAGAGCCTTGTGTGTTGTATGAAAGGCCTATGATCAGCAAAGGGATTGATAATAGACCTTTACACGGTACACGGCGACCTACCATGACAATGATACTATTGGGTCATGATAGAGAGCTTGAGTCGTAGTCAGCAACTTTTGTATAGAGCTTGTACTAAGTTAGGAATCTTATTATTGTGAAGATGACAAAGGAAAAAGATAGTTCATGTTTTGATGTAAATATGATGTTATACACATAAGTTGTAACAGGAAATCTAGTTGAACTCTGATGTAGAAATCCCTTTATTATGTAAACAATGTTATCTTTTGATAAATGAGTAGGTTGAGTTAAGTTTTCAATTGGCATTCCTGTATGATGGTGCATCCCATGCTATGTCGGGATGTGACAACTACCTCGCTTTGATAGAGTACACACTTCTTCAAATTGCCAAACAATTTCTCATATAGATCTTAAGTGCATGACATCAGAAATAAGGTTGGCATTGTATTCCAAAATATCATCAAGGTAAACAACAATACATTTACCTATCAAAGATATCAACATATGATTTATAAGTTACATAAAGGTGCTCGACGCAT
The DNA here is from genome assembly GCA_024138015.1 of Lumnitzera littorea. Taxonomy (NCBI): domain Eukaryota; kingdom Viridiplantae; phylum Streptophyta; class Magnoliopsida; order Myrtales; family Combretaceae; genus Lumnitzera; species Lumnitzera littorea. The sequence continues at coordinate 44,063,020 of JAMXBB010000004.1, read as the reverse complement.
TTGTAAGCCCAAACAGCATCACCAACTACTCAAATAGACTATTCTTCATTTTAAATGCAGTCTTCCATTTATCTTTCAGTCTCATTTAGATCTGGTGGTAGCTACAACTCATCAAGCATATCATCCAATTGTAGGATCAGATGTCGGTGCTTAATAGTGATCTTGTTGATAGCTCAGCTATTAGTGTACATTCTCTATGAGCCATCCTTCTTTAGCACTAGGATAACTAGGATAGCTAGTATGACACAGAGGCTCATACTTTCTCGGACATACCCATGCTCGATCAACTCATCAATTTGCTTCTTCAACTCGGCTTCTTTTTCGAGATTGAGTTTATAAGTAGGTCGATTTGTTAGAGTAACTCTAGGTTAGAGGTTGATGCAATGCTCCATACTTTTGATAGGGGGTAATCCACTCGACAACTCGGCAAGAAACAAGTTGGCATATTCTTAGAGCAATGTCTGCACCTTGGTAGGTAATATTTCGACTTCGTTTAACTCTAGTAGTCTTTTAACCAATAAGAGGACATGCTCTTCCTTCTTAATATCTTTGGAAAATTGGGCTTAGGAAATCGCTAAGGACTTTCTCTATAGCAATCTGGTAATTTTCTCTTGTGATTCTTGGACCTCTTTAGGGCTCATTAGGGTTAATATAACCTTCTTCCCATTCTTCTAGAGCATATAAGTGTTCTTAAACCCATCATAGGGTGCCTTAAGATCAAAGAGCCATGGGCAACCTAGTAATATGTGTAAAGTACACATAAGTAGGACGTCACATAACACCTTATCCTTGTATTGGTCACTAGTAGTGATTAGTACTCTAACTTGCTCGACAACAAGCAAACTTCCCTTTTCATTAAGCCAATGAATCTTGTAAGGCTTAGGGTGAGGATAGGTTGGCAACTTTGGAGCCTTCACCATGCCTTGTACAATCATGTTGGTACAACTTCCTCCATTAATGATCATAGTACATAGATTAGCATTCACTTGATAGTTCATATATCGGTTCTCTCTCTATTCATTCTTGTTAGAGATAAAGGTACTAAGAGATCTTCGTATAACCATACATTATTCTCCTAATTCAGGTTGAAGTTAGGCATTAGAATCTTCCTAAAACTCATATAATAGGTGATTAATGTCTACCTGCTCTTCCTTGCCTTCACTTGCACTTTTAATTTCAAACTAGGGCTTGTCTCCTTTGATGGTTATGATACGTTTGTTTGGACATTGACTAGCCATGTATCTAAAATCAAAGCACTTGAAACACTTTATCTCTTTGGTTTTCCTACCAAAGCTTTGACCTTGGTCCTTTTTTACCTTAGGCTCCTTAGCCTTAGTCTTTCCTTAGTTATTAACAGGTCCACTCTATATTTAACTTCAATAGTTGACCTTGGAACTATATTGAGCTCTATCATATCCAAGTCGGCTCAGCATACTAATTTTACTCGGTAAGCCAAGTCAGTTGCTCTGTGCTCGACCTAGCTGATTTCACCTCTACCTTTCGACTTTTTGTGTTACTCAGATGGTCTCATCCAAATTTCTAAGCCTTTGTACTTCTATTATGTTACCAATCTCAGGTCTTAAACCAGAAATGAACCGTGCTACTCTCTACACCGTGGGCTCGACAACATTGTAACAAATCATTAGTAATTGGAATTCTTAGACATAATCGTCCACAAAACGGCTGCCTTACTTAAGTTCTTGAAGACGTCGGAAAGTGTCTTACGCATAGTGTTAAGGAATAAATTTACTTCTCAAAACTCTTTTCATCTCATTGCAGGTTCGGATTTCTTATCAAGATTGCTGACATAGAATTTGCAATTTCTTCCATTACATTGCTATATATCAAGAAAATTCTAAAGTAGCCACTCTAATATGCATTAAGTCTTCATAATCATAGAAGTCGAATATTTTTTCAATCTTTTCCTCCTAATCTAAGTAGTCATCAACATTACTAGACCCATTAAAGTTTAGAATCTGCACCTTGAGGTATTTGGCTCCTTTAAGAGTACGGAGCTTACGCTCTTTAAGTCCATCATATTGTTCTTCCTCTTCCCCATACCTTTTAACTTCATCTAACTCAAGTCTCCTCTTCACAAACCTCTCAACATGTTGGGGTGAAACTAGGTTCACATTAACAGCTTCTAGCTCTCTATGCTCAGCTACTTGTTTTCTCAACTTGTCTCTCACATCTTGGCCTTGTTCATTAACTCTTTCTTGAGGCATAGTCTCTATTACCCTTTGTATTGATATTGATGCATACTATAACCAAGGACAGACAAGATCGGTTGTAGGGATGGGTCTATGCTTGCCAAAAGCTTGAAAAGGTAATGGGGAAACACATGTGAGGAAAAAAAGACGAATGAAAAAGTAAGTAAAACCTACGAACAATTCTAAAGGATACGATGCACCAATGGAACTTCTGAAGACTCATAGTACAACTTGATATGACGCATAGCTCTTAAAGAGTTCACCTATAGCTCTTCCATGTATAAGAACTTATCCTTGGTAGGTTAATAAGAGAGTATCCTTCTTGTGAGGGATTGTAGGCCTCGGAGGTAAGCCTGAGTAAGAGGTCTGAAGGTCGATAATCCATCAAGAAAGGTGTAGGATAGTAGGGTTCAAACTTTCCTATTGACTATTATGCCTATGCTATTCCAAGATATTTACGTGTCATTCCAAGTCTTGAATAAACTTATTTTATAATCTATTCTTCCCTTTATTATTATATTTTTTGGTTTTTATAAGTCAAATATAGATAAAATTATGAAAACATGACTTGTGTTTCAGGCTTTTTCCAAATAAATGACTCGTCCTTTTCTTTTTGACAAACATTTGACCTGTGTTTTTCACTAGTCCATAATAATTTATTTTGTAAAACAACATTAAATAATTTAACAAAAAATAATAAGAAAATAGTAAGGCTACCACTTGCCCTTAGGGTGGTTGCTAATGGCCTAATATATACGATAGGTTATGATATTCACCCACATGTAATGGGTGTCAATTTACCATCTTATAGGGATTATGCAACCTCTTTAGGTTGTTAAGAAGCCACCTACTACACCAAAATTATTATGAAAAATAGAAAACTAACGAAAACTTTTTGGAATTATGAAACTCAATGAGTTCTCGTCACCTTTTCCTTTCACTTTCAAAAAATACATTAGGAGGATAGGGGACTGCACACCATCATAAGCAACACAATTTAGTTTCATTTGCTACTATTGCAAATGGAACTACTTCATTGTAATAGCGATTTCACTATAGTCTTAATCCTTATGGAAGAGCTATTACAATGTTTAGTTGCATTTTAAGCCCATAATAGCAATTTAAGAGGGGATCTTTATTATAAAAAAATTAAATACTCAAACATATGAATAACAACTCAATGCTAGAATTGATTTTTCCCCCTAAATTATCCTCATTAAAACCAAAATCAACAAATAACAATGTTATCATGGTGATTCCGTTCATCAGTTAAAGCTATTAGCATTGCATTCTTATTTCATTCAATGAGGTACACAAGCTGTTAATATGTACTAAGGGGATAATTATTCTTTTGAATTTTTCAAAAATATTTTTAGATCTATCTTGAAACTAGGGAGAGACTTAGGGTGAAGTTTAGAAGAAAAATTAATTGAAAAAGTATAATATGTACATTACATGTGTATTTTATGAAGCCAATTTTAACATGATTCTAAATCTGGTTCTTTGATTGTATGGTTATTTCATGAAATTGCTGTTCCTCTTAGTTTTTGTAAAACCTCAAAGGTAAGGGTGATCAGATACACCTTATTCTAAAAAGTATGAGTACCAAAATTTTAGAATAGGAACCTACCTATAGTACTCTATAACTACCTTAGAACTTTTACTTATAAAATCTATAGGATATAAGGTATTATGTGAAACTTATAAATTTCACATTTATTTGATATAAAAAAGGTAATCTATATATGATATTATAAGTTTTTTGTAAGCAAAACCTATGAAACCTGTAGCAAATGGGAAATAATAAGAGGAAATGATGGAAAGCACAAAGTTAGAGATAAAAAATAGGAAGAATAAGGGAAAGAATAGAAAACGTAAAGTAACAAAGGTGACATTAGGTTTAGCCATTTTAGGTTTTTAACTTATAGGTTTAGGCTCCATTTTTTTATTAAAACACTTATTGGCCAAAAAATATAATGTTATCATTTAGTATTCATTCATTGATATTATTAATAGTTTTTCAATAGTATAGGTACTAATACCTTAGAACATGTACTCTTTATATTAGTTCTAGGGTAGATACAAGATAAGAAGACCTTATATGTGTACCCCACTTTGTGAGAGCAGATTCTAAAAAATCAATAGCCAGACACCTCCCAATGACCCTTAATTTCCACCAAAAACATATCTAATCTGGCAAGATATTGGTAGGTTCCCTACTAAACAAGGTGATACGCTTACCTATACTCAAAGGAACTAGAAGGAATAGCCGTTACTTCTCTATTTTATTTGTGTAAGATATTATTATGCCATGATTGGATCATATAATGCTCAAAGATCAAGGATAGAATCAAATTTCTTATTGTTCGAAAGTAGTAGATGTGTATGTCAGTAACTAAATTCCACAATAAAATATGCAAAATGAAGCTAAGATAACATAAATAACTAACTAATTGCTTAACATGTAATTAGCACATGAACCTCTTATGCCTACTTGCAATTATCTCTACAATTGATAAACTACTGATAAATAACTTGTTTATGTATAGTGGACTTAGAATTTGTTCATGTAAGCGGCGAATCATTTACATACAACAAAGCTACTGTGAAACCATTAGAATCTAACTTGGTGAAGAGAAAATAATCACTTTTAGCTTGACTAAAACCTTGATTTATCACAAAATTTTAAAACTCTTTATTTTATTGGCTTAATGCTTGTTTTAGGTCATAAAGTGATTTAAGAAGTTTACAAACTTGACTTGGCTTAGCTTTAAATTATCCTTTTGATGGAACGATGTATATTTCTTCATCAATGGACCCATACGAAAATGCATTGTTAATGCCACTTGATGAATTACACAACCATATACTGTTGTGATAGCTAATAAAATAAGTAACATACCAAATGTAGCAATAGGGGAAAACATGTTATGGTAATCTTTCCCTTCTACTTGAGTATATCCTTTCTCCACCAAATGTACTTCATATTTTAATATACTATCATTAGCTCTATATTTGATTTTGTATACCTACTCAAGACTAATTGCTTTATTTCCTTGTGGTAAAATAGAAGTTTGCAAGTATGGTTATTCTTAAGTGTCGCTTGAAAATAAGAAAATGGATTTTTAGTCATCAATACATTAGCCAAGGATGCCATATAATCCAATGGATAGTTAGCAAAAGTGGCTTAATGAAATAAGGGATATGTATCTTGTTCAAAAAAAAAAAAAAAGAAAAAGAAATAAGGGATATGTAGCATTCGAAATAGGAAAGTTAGTGGAATTAAAGTAAATGCAAATGTGCTTACAACAAGACATAATGGACTATCTATATATGGTCATAAAGCCTTTTAGGTACTTTAGTTTCTCTAATGGAATGCCTCATAACATATAAAGTAGGGATGAAGACTCGTTGATGTATCACAAAAAGAAAATTTATTCATTGAATTTGATGAAGAAGAAAAAGAAAGATTATCATGAATGGAATAATTTGATGGAAGATTTTTGAAGGTAGCAAATGAATGATCAAGTATTGAAGTGCATAGACTTGAATTTGTCTATGGAAATAATGATCTTACATTAAGTTTTTTGAATTTGAAATTGCTTTTCAAAGAAAGATACCTCTATATTGATTATCACCTTCTTGTTGGCCATATTATGCACTCGATAACCTCTTTTGACCACTAACATATCTTTAAAAGAACATATTTAATTCCCTTAGGATCAAATTTATCCTTATGTAGAGCAAGGCTTGCAATGTAACACGGACATCACATAGTACAAAGATTTTCATAAATAGATAGTTGTCCTAAAAGAATTTCATAAGGTTCCTTCTAATTTAAGGTGGAAATAAGCATTTAATTGATTAAGTAAGTGGCGGTCAAAATACATTCCCTTTAAAACTCTTTCGCAAGCTAGCACGTAATCTTAAAGTTGAAGAAATGTAAACACTTCACTTTAATAATTGGGTTCTAAGCAATTGATTTTAGGTGTTTTTGCAAGTTATCCATTTAAGTTGGATTTTTGCAAGAAAGCCATAAATATTAGACACCCAACCGATGACCCACCCCCCGCCCCTAAAACTATGAAAATACATTAATGAAATAATAATATAGCTAAAAAGTACATCTATTATAAAGTCATAACTAATTTTTATTTATGGTGAGAAATTATTACTGATAGTTAGTAAATTTTTAGAGATAAAATATTTTGGTACCATAAATATACAAAAATGATATAAGACAATATTTGGATTATAAATGTACATAAAATTAATATACATGTATATGTATATACATTTTATATAACTATAAATAATCAAAGTACATTAAAAATACGTAAGAAAGTCATTAAAAATTGATGGATAATTAATAAAATATAAATAAGATGACTAAGTGTTAGATTATTGGAGGCTTAGGCATGGCAATGTGGGAGTAATAGGAAATTAGGAATGTAAGACACCTATTACAAGCAAATTTGGGAAATTTAACAAAAGTCCATATGTCCAATTTTTCCCTTAATCCAAAGTGCCTATAAAACCTATAATTAATTGCACTTGAAGCTTCTATACTCTTAGAAGAGAGAGAAAATGTAAGGCTTCAAAACTTGGAATACTATAATTACGATGTGTCCTTAGTTTCTAGCGATACGTTAAGTGTAACAATAAACTAAAAATTTCTAAAATATTCATGTAATAGTCTCCAAAAAAGTCAGGACAATTTCCAAATATATTCTTTAATTTAAGCAGGAAAATTTCTAAATGAGAACAGTTGATTCTAAACAATAATTAAGAACTAAATTAGATTAGAAATCCTAACTTTTAAATCTCTTAGGTCATTCTTCCGTAGAATAAGTAGTCGTTACTCTTTCTATTGTAAAGGAAGTAATAAGTGTCTTAATAATTTATTGAAGACAATCAAATAACCTAAAAGCCTTGCATCTAAAAAATAGTAAAGAGTGAGCTAAAGCACAATACATAACACACGAACACATGCACGTGAACAAATAATGCCAAATCGCATATAATAAGTACAAAGTAAGTAAGTCACATAATCATTTTATTATCTTTACTTTTAACTAGTTGCACAACACATAATGAAGGTCCTCATCACCCTCTTATATCCTAGCTCATAATAAGAACCAGTGTTGGGCATGCTTCTTTAGGCCCCTCTATAACCTAATTTAATACAGATCATTTCTAAGCGAGACTCCATTAGGGACAACCCGTCCATAGATCACTAAGGTTGCCTTTTAAGGATCTATCACTACGGGCCCTTAGAATGAGCCAAGCACAAGTACTAAGCAATTATTTAAGTTGAATATTCATTAGTCCATTTTAGATAAGCTAACTTAATAGTCACATGTAGTAAACACGCGCCATGTACTTAGATTTACATGTTCTACACCTAGATTATGTAATATATATAAAAAAAAACCTTTATTATTTATCTATCTATTTCCTATTTATTACCCTACACTAAGATCTTATCCCCTTTTAATTAACTTTAAGGATCTAAGTTTTAAAGTCGATTCATTGCTACATATTCTATTAGTTAAGGTTTAGGGATTTAGATGGGTTTTAAGATACTTAGAATTAGTTTAAGAAATAGGTTTAGAAGGATACATTGTTAAACTAGCATGGAAAGGGTAGATATTTTTGTGGAAAGCTAAGGAAAATAATGAGAATTGAAAGAGGAATTTAACAAGATAGACGATAGGTTGGTTGTGCTAGGAAACATGGTCATACTTGTGCTTATGCTAGGAAATAGGGTAGACTCATGGCCATGCTATTAGCATGGCTTGATTAAGAACTTGGTACAATCATGTTTTGATCATGTACACCACTTGTAATGCATAGAAATCGAGATCTAACCCAAAAACCCTTGATTTGCACTATCTCAACATTTCTTTTCACAATGATCTTTGCTACTATCATTTAATCACATTGAAGCTATGCTTTTACTGAAAAGATCTTAGATTCTATCAATTAATATGTACTTTTAACACAAATATGGCACTTACACGAATTGAAATGGCTAGATGGAAACTTACACAAAGAATTCTTTTCTAAACTCTTAACTTTCATAATCATAACACACCTACATGAGAAATTTGAAGGAAAAAAAACTTTTTGGAATAATAGAAAACACAATTTACTATATCAGCCCACTCTTATTTGTTGAAAACAATTCCTTAGATCAAAACCACTAAGATCTAATATTTTTCAACTAGCCTTAGTAGATCTAGATAATAAGGAAACCCAAAAGTGATTTTAATGCAATAAACACCTCAGCTATTGGATTCTTGTTGATCTATGCAAGAAGGAGGGTTCTACATGAGTTCTTTTTGAGAGGCTAACAAATTTGAGAGTTAGAGGATTAGAATTTGGATTAAAAGAGTTAAGAAGATTTTAATATTCATGGAATGATTACACTACCTTCTTGTTATGAAAAACCCTTATTTAGTTATTTTCCCTTATTAATCCTTTATTTGTTATTTTTATCACTTTATTACTTCACTATTATTAATTTTTTCAAGTGTTATAGAAAATTATTCCATAAGAATTAAGAGCTTTGCATATTAAGGAATTAAGAGAAATAGTGAATAGTATACAATATGGGTTTGTTGAATATGCATGTTTTGAAAAAATTTGGAAGCAAACCAACCTTATACTTGCAAGGAGCAACACCCCTAGAGAAGCCCAATCGAGGTACCCTCTACCCCTACCGGTAAGTAAAAGGTTACATGTTGGTAGGTGCTTGGTTTTCATAATTTTTCTAAAAAAAATCTAAATATAGTAAACAAAATCCAAAAATTATGAAATTTGCTTTTCAACATTAATTTTGTGTGTAGAACCCAAAAATTAACCCATATTTTTTAAATTCTAGGTGCATATATGGGTTCCTTGAGAAATCATGCTTGTCTACTAATTTTCAATTGCCCCTTTGAAAACTCGAACAATGTAGTTTCGACTTGAATTCTCGTGTTTATGTTCCTTAAAGGAGGTAGTCTTAAGTTGTGTAATGGGTTTATCAAAATTTTGAAGTTAGGTTATTGATAAATTTTAGTTTTGTGAAAAAAAATGAGCTAATGGCAAATTTTCCTTTGTTTCTCCTAAAGACTTAACCTAATTTTGCTATAATTTACATATTTTGAGGTTTTTGATGGCCATCATTTAAAAGGAACATTTAATTTTTAGTGAACACTTTGTTTATAAAATGGTTGGCTGAAATCTAAGGCCAAAATTGCATATTCTTCATTAAACACATATACTTAAGTATTGAATTGTTGTTAAATTGGTGTAATTATGATTTAAGTTGAATTGAGGATTGCATGCTAGATAACAATTCCTGATCATGATGTTTTGTATTGGAGTTTAGAGGGATTTGTGAGCATAAGTATGTATTTCTAACCACATGTGCAAATACGTGACTTTAGGCATGAATGAGACTTGAATTTGACTTGGAGAAAGGAGTTAGAGTAATGATTCAATCTGTTTTGCTGCTATAATGTTGAAGATGGAGGTGAAATGTGATGATTTGATGGTTTACCTAACAAGGAATTCAACATAGAATGTAAGGCAAAACCTTTGTGTAAACCCTAGGAAAACAGTAGTTGAACTATAACTTAAGTCCGAATGTCCTAAATTGTACAATAAGTCAATAAGGTTAGTAACAATAAAAGATTATGAAGTTTAATAAATCAAATATAACACCGATAACAAAATCTTAGGAATTGATCGAAACCACTAAATCGCTTACTAAAACCCTAAAACTAGTTTACGCACCATTAATCAAAATTGAATCCTAAATTGCTCGAAACCCTAAAATTATAAACATAAACCTATAGAATAGTTAAATATTACTCAATAGTGATATAATCATAGTCGAANTATATATGTATGTATTTATAATTATGTACATATGTAAGACTTATAAATAAATAAAAACAAATACATGAATACATGAATATGTATATAGTAGTATGTTTATTTTCAATAAATACATATACATATATAATGCGTATAATGTATAATATATATAAGTAGTATACCAAATATGTATTAGCACATATAATATATTTACTAAATTTGAAAATATGTAAGGTGTATATATATATATATATATATAATACCGTGAATAAGGATTTTTATAAAAATAGAATTATAACATATATTATAAGTATATATATATATATATAAACCATAAAATATATAAATAATGGGAAAATGAGAAATAACAAAAATAATAAAGGCAATAATAATAATAATAATAAAGTAAAAATCTCAAAAATAGGAAAATATACTCAAAATAATAAAAATATCAAATATATGATTTAAATAATTATTAAATCATAAATATATTAAGAAAAAGCGAAAATCAATATTTATAATTTTTAAACTTAAATAGTAATTTTTGTGATATTTTTATATCATAATTTACGCCACGAGTCACAACGTCCAAAGCAAACCTCGTTACGAGAAAATACGCTCGAAAATAATCAAAATGAACTATAAGTTCATAATGATCCGAGCTAAAACGAAAATGTTACACGTGATTCGATAAAAAGCTCGAATCGACAATTTCACGTAACTAAGCGAAGTAGATCTTACAAATTATAACACTACTTAGCTGTAAATTCCCGAACTTATAAAATGTTCATTTTTCTCAGGTGACTTTGATATCGACCTTAAGTTGCTCCCAAACTACTACGACTCCTGAGCTAGCCATGGCTGAGTGAGCTTTTCCTTATGATTCCATACTTGTTTGTGCTTGTAATTAGTGAATATAAATTATAATTTATAAATGAATGTGTATGGGGTTAGGTTATGCTTATGCTTGATAATTGTTGTTAATGGTGAATCTATTTTAAATTTCAATATTATAATATTTGTTGCACAGTAGATTCACTAGATTGATTGTTTATGATTTAAAATGATCACTGATTAAATATGACTTAACTTTTTATTCGACTAGAAAAGTTAACTTGGATCATGCATAAATCATGCACTGCATAACTAATTTCGGGCAATCACATTACACGGAGGTAGCAAGAGGCCATACATGGGTTGATTATTGATTATTATTAATTTCGTATGGTGCACATGTGCGATATGACCTTAGCCTGGCCCGTGGGATGACTAGGCGTTGGAGACGCCAACCGCCTGACTATGGGTCAAGTCCAGAAGCCTTCGTTTAGGGGTGAGTGAGGGCTGCGTGAACCTACTCACAATCATATGTAGAACTCATTTTGATAAGGATAGTAATGGATCTACCATTACATTTTAAATACGAAACGCGGAGTTTCGTTACGAAATAAGTTCTAATATGATACCCGGATCTAACTGTACTAATGAATCTCCAACCCTAACTTCAGAGGGCGTTAAATCTGAGTTGCATGCAGTACCTGGTCACCTGCATGTAATTGTTTGGCATACTACTTGTTCATGCATTCATTTGGTTGAACTTAGCTGTTGTATAAACTTGATTGTTGTATGGTTGAGGGAAAATATCTTACTAAGCTAGTTAACTTATACCCTTGTAGTCTTCTTTCGCAAGATAACTTATTTGTGGAGTCGGGCCGTCGTATGCCCGAGATTAGTTTTCTACCTGGGGTCAGTGTGAGAGCTGGATGGAGCCGGAGAGTACTTTTGACTTATTATAGATTTGAATATGCAATTTTATAATAGTCTAACTTTAGACACGATGCAGACTCTGTATCTGTAAACTTTTATGTAAATAGGCTATATGTTATGTTTTTACAATATTATTATTTGTCATGAAATGATATTGCTTAAGCTTGCGCACTCTTGGTAATTAGTAGTAGTTGTAGCCTTGTGTATCGTATAAAAGGATTGTCGATTGCAAGGGAATTCAATCTGTAATTCTTTGTATGGTATACAACGACTGTCACGACTAGCCCCCTTGGGTCGTGACACTTTGTATAAGCTAAACATAAAGTAAAAGTGACAATCAAAAGGTAACTTTGAAAGCACTTGACTTAAAAAATAGGTGACCTTAGGTAATTGGAAACTACCTCGGAATGTATCTTATTTAGAATGCATATTCTTAGACAAACTCGAGACCCAGCTCAAAAAGTTATGTATTTAAAAGCTCCACAGTTACACTAATAATGAGTGTAATTTTGCATACATTTCTTGTTATATTTTTATGGTTATTTGAATTTACTTTATTATGATTTTTTTTTATTTTGATACTTAATTAAGTCATTTATTGATTTTAGAGCTTTAATGGAGCAATGAAGTGAAAGAGATAGAAATTATGCACTTTTTGAGACAAATTTCAAGGGATTTGAAGAATGACTTAATAATAGCAAGCATCGAAAGAGAATTTTATCAAGAATCAAAGGCCAAAAAGGACTACGAATTAGGACCATCACCATGTTCCTAGGCTATGATGCCCTCGTAAAACAGTTTGATTGAATTTTCAAAGAATTTGTGCAAAGAGAGGTCAATGACCATGATCCCTCGACACGGTCGTTCTAATTTTTAAAACTTGCTATCTGAGAGCTATTTTGTTAAATCTATAATAGAAGCCAAACATGCGCAAGAAGGAGGAGGAGAAGCTAGGAAGAGAAGAAGAAGATCTCATTAGCATTTCTTAGGAGTTATGATCATTTCCTTATGCAAGTTTGTGTTTTTATTATGTTTATAGCGAATATCTATAGATATCTAGAACTGTAAACCTTGAGTTAACATGTAGGGAACTTATTTCATTTATTGTAATGATATTCCTTATTCCTTATTAATTCAATTATATGTTGTGTATTGATTGAGTTATTATTCTAAGATTTCAATTTGATTATTAGATTTTGTGTGTTGAGATTGCAAGACCCGATGCATAAGAAGATCTACTGCAATTGAAGGGATTTATTATAAGCTTAGCCATAAGATATAGATTTCTTCTAAAATTAATTTATTGCGTTACGTGTTTAAGGAATTCCTATTCTTTATCCTGTTCCAATTATTTTATTGCAGAAGTGGTTTGGATAGAGTGTAGTTAGGATTAGGAATTAATAGAAAAGTGATTCCTATTAGTCTATTAATTGAATTTCACCGTTTCATAAGATTAAGGAATAAATTAAAAATCTTTAGAATTATTGCATGTTAATCTCTTGGTGATCAGAGTCTAGATATCCCTATGGCTATTTAGGGTTTTTATTCGTTCTTGTTATTTATTATTAATTGTTACTTGACTTTATTTCTATTAATTAAAACGTAACCCATTTATTTTATCATTGCAATTGATATCTCTTCTCTAGTAAAATAATCGAGCGTGAGTGAGTAAGTGTGCAGTCTTCAAGGGATTAACAACTGATGAAACGTAATTAACAAACATATTTTAGAACGATTTCATATATTAGTTTAACTAATTATATAGTAATTTAAAGCTTAATTTATTTAATTTTCATTTTTAGGGACTTCGGAAGCATTTGATAAAGTATTGAAGATTTTTATCAAGTTCAACGCTTATTTGAAGAAAAGCATGGGTTAAGGACTTAGAACGGAAGAATGTTGAGTGAGAAACAGAGTCTAATGAAGAATATGATTGAAGACCATGGTCATGATCTATGACCATGAAGTCCACATCATTAATTTCCATCGAATTTTGAAGATTTCAAACTAAGTACAAGAAGACGCCCCATCACCATGGCCATGTAACTTAGGCGTAAACATGCCATAATTTATGAATCTTCTAATTTTGTTAAGTCTTCTTTGCGTATAGGTGTTTAGGCCTAGGTTTGCAAGGAGAGCCCCTTTAGAGCAGAGTTAGTAAGGTAAAATTATAGGGGTTTCTCTTCCATTCTTCGTTTCTTTTATTGTTATCGTGTCTTAATAAATCATTATTGAACCCTATGTTTTATTGTGACTTTTATTATTAATATTGATATTGATATTCAATCTATGATATTTGCATATTGTGATCTATGTGTAATGTGTTTAATTCATCTTTAATTCAATACACTAGTGATTGAATTACTACTTGTGTTTATTATAGAGTTCCCAAGAGCATATAATATGACTTATTGATACAATTAAATAGAATTAGTTGACTAAAACATTTAATAGTTCAATTTTTTCAAATTAAGGCAACCTAATAATGAGACTCAAGGGTTTCATATAATTCTATGATACTCTATTTCTAGAAGCGATTCGAGTAGAGTAGTCTCGAGATTAGGAATTAGCTAGGGACGTGAGTGCAGTTAGTTCATAATAAGAATTCTCACGGTCTAATATCGCTATTGAGATTGAACAAGTCACTTAAAACTAGGTAGTAAATAACAATAAAGATTTACTAAGAAATATGTTTTCTTCTTTATTTTAATTTCTCTTGTTTCTATTTATTTTCTATTTCTGTTTATGTTTTTTATTGTTTTTGTTATTTAAATCTTTACTTTACTATATTTAATTATTCAATTATATCTTTTATTATAAAAGTTAGGTAATTAGAATATTTTAGGGATACTACTAATTAATTAGATATTACTCCCATACATGGTTCTTCATAAGATCAATACTCGAACTCAAATCCGAATCTCTACTATAACTTTATTAGGTATACTTACCTATGCTAAGCCTCCTAACATCAACAACCTTAAACTCCTGTAGTGACTATACTATTACTTAATAGGTGCACTTTATAATCCCCATAAATTTCTTAGAACAGGATTGTAAGTTAATAACTTCTTCCGAAAAATACCCTTAGTGTTGGCATAATAACAGACTTTGTACCTGAGATGCTACGCTCAAAAACCCTAATGCAAACTCCAAAACCTAAATGGCAGTCTTAGCCTTAGTTTGACCCCTACACTCAAAGCCCTCGAATCCTGTAAATAAATGCCTATAACTAATGTTAACTCCTAAGCTCAACCTAATCTAAAGAAACTAACCCTAAACCCCAATGGAAGAGAGACTATTAGTCGAAACCCATGAGAGCTCCCTGAAACCGATAAAGGATAAACTAAACAAAAAATGAATATTGATATAGATAACTCTAACAATGAATTCAAAACCTTAAAATGAATACTATAACCCTTAAATGAACCTTCGAACACTAAAATCCTAATTGGAACCCTAATATGTGAGAGCTTTTAAATTGTAAAACCCTAATCTATGATAAAAAACCTTAATCCAACTAATGTACTCTAATTAAATAGTAAAACTATTCATTAATTGGTGACTAATCGCTTAATTGCCCTAAAACCCTAATATACCCTCTAAAACGTACTCAAACAACAATAATTGTTTCAATACCTTAAAATAATTAGATAAGATAACTCAATGAGCTTAACCAACTTAATTTGACACATTAAGCTCTACAATGCATCTAATTTGTGCCAAATGTACTTGTAATTAAGATTAATAAACTTAATTGCACCTTAATATGCTAATTGGGTTTTATATCATAATTAACTAAATCAAGAACGATTAATCATATGAAACCAAAGTAATAATAGGAAAATATCTCCTTAAGAATACCAATGTCATACTTAGGGAGACAATATGAACTCCGTAAACTTTCGGATTTAAACTCGAAGTCAAATACAGGAGTTAATAGGCAACCCTTAGAACCGCTCGAGATATAATAATAAAATCTACAGATAAAATGATTGAACCTTAAATCATAATTTACAAACCGTAAATAATAAGTCAAAAAAACCCTAAAGAGAGTAAAACCTTAAAACGTTAAAAACCTTAATATGCAGGAAACCTTAAAATGATTGGGAAAATATCAATAGACCGAGTAAAACCTTAATTAGAAGTCCAAAACCCTAATTTAACTAATGAACCCTAAGTATATCCCTAAATTATTTGTTGATCGCACAGTCAGGAAGTCCTAAATCATCAGCCTCGTACACGATCCAAAAACCCTAATCGGTCTCGAATAATAATGGACTCTAATAAACAAAGTAGTATAGGTCAATAAACTTAATTAAAGTGATAAAATATGGCAAGACTCTAGCTATACCCTAATTAGGCCTAAATTGCTTAATTAAGTACAATCTGATTAATTAGCTTAATTACCCTTTAATCCATCTACTAACTCTCATTACATTTTAATTAGTAGCAAGTCAAACTCAATTAAGAACAAAGGACAAAGGATTAATTGGGATATAAAAGACACTTGTCCTTAAGGAGACAAAATCCCCCCTCATTTGGCAAAAAGCAAACAAGATACAATAGTACCAAGAAGGGACCATGTGCTCTTATCCCAAGATAGCCACCTCTTGTCCCTCATAATCCATTTGCAATATCTACCATTTTAACCCTCCAAAACCCTCATTTGATACCATTCTTTATGCATAGGAAACCCTATGAAACACTCTCAAGAAACCCAAACAAAAACCAATGGAAATAGGAAAGAAAACAAAAGGAGCTATTAGACCCTCCCCCTTCCGCCCCTTATGTACATCAGCACCTTTTGTTCCTACCATTTCTACATACAACCAAATGGCAAGCCACCACCACCAAAAGATCACAAACACACCCTAGTTTCTTGCTAACAAACATTTTCCCTCAAAGGAGTGATTTTCAACTTCGTTTCTAAGTGGAAAAGTTGGAACTCGTGCTAGCTAACCTAAGGTAAAACTCACTTGACTTGATTTTCTTGTTCACATAAGTTATACCTATGATATTTTGACAGTTTAAAATTGGAACTACTATATAAATATGTTATAATCATGTACACATCATTTTAGAGCCTTATAATTACATATTCATTTATGTACTTAACTAGTTTGCTATTTGTATTCTAAAAGTGTAGGAGATAGTTTTATGTAGATAACTTGAAATGATGTTGATTAAACTCCATGAAACCTTAAGTACCATCCATGTCGCCCCCTCCTTGATATGTATCCATTTTGTTTTCTCCATATTACGCAATGTTATTAGCGTAAAACAAGTAAAAATATGATTAAAACAATAAAACACACTAAAATAAGTGTTGGATGGAAGAACTTAAAGGAAAGTCTAGAAGAAACCTACTTGGCCACCACTTTCATGAAAGTTTCAAATCTGTAAATTTTGATTTATTACCTTAATAACAGGATTATTTAGTGTTAAGTATGATTTAGGCTATAGTTAACCAAGTTAAATAGAGTAATGATGAGTTAATGATCTAGACTAGTTAAGTTGGTGATTAAAGCCTTAGGAATAGTGTTAGAAACCCTATTAATGAGATGAACTAGATCTAGGACACTTAATAAAATGGGTTATTTAGTGGATTCATTAGGATATTTGGCCTATTAGAATAAGTTAGAATTAAGTTTAAGGTGTTATAATGCAAAATAGGCCTAAACTAGCTTAGTTGGTTATTAAAGCCTTAAAAATATGATTATGAGCCCAATAAATGAAAAGAACTAGATATGAATCTTAATAGAAAATGGACTTATTTTAAGGCTTTTAGTGGGCTTACTCTCAAAATAATAAGTAAAGTTAGGCTTAAGGTCCTAAAATGCAAGATAAGCCCCGAAGCCCTTAAATTAACAAGGAATAGAGCCCAATAACTTAGTGATTAGATCAAATCCCTAAATCAAAAAACTTATAAAATAAAATATAAAAGGTCTATTAACTTTAAAAGCATATTAAAGCCATCCCATATAGGCCCCTTAGTTGGCAAGGGCCTTAAATTAGTAAAAATGGCCCATTTAGGCCCACAAGAGCAACACCAAGCCCTAAGGTGAAAATTTAAAGTGTTGGGCAAAAAAGTCCACTTAAAATACTTAAAAGGAAGCCTAAAATATTAAGTGCAAGGTCTAAGATCAAAAGCTAAGCCTAAAGCCCAAAACTACGCTCAAACCCTAAGGTGACCAAACTTACCCTTTGGGCCTACGAACTTGTAAGGCCCAATTGAAATCTTGCTGAACTAAAAGCCTAAAAATAACCTCACCAAATGAAAGAACACTTGAAAACAATGAAAATCAACCATAAGAACATGAAATTCCGACTTAAAACGAGAAAGTTATGACCAAGATACGAAATAAGTGGAAATAGGGAAATTATAGCAAGGTTAGTGAATAGATTACGTTTAAGATGAGTCTTATTTATTTTAGTTACCTTACTCAGGTGATTTGGGATACTAAGTTCGAGACTACCAAGGATTATTGGGAATACTTGACTTCAAGGCTTAGTGAGTATACTGCCCCTTATTTTACTTCACTTTGTGCTTGTATTTAGTGCACTATCTAATTATATATGATAATTGAACTTGATGTATGTTGGGGTATATGGGAACTTGTGTATGCTTATTCTAGTTAAACTATGCTTTCAAGATATCTTAAGATATTTCAAACACCCTTGTTTATTGTATTAGAACATAGGGCATTGGAGTGTTTGGAATATACTTGCTTGACTACCCCATGAATCCAAAATTAATAAATATTCAGCTTCTAATTAAACTAGATATGCATTACATCTTACAACATGAGTTAAAGGGCATCAACATCACACAGTAAAGTAGGAGATCATGCTTGGATGATCTATATTGATATTATGTATTATGATTATTTATCGTACAACGTATTTCGTACAATAAGTTCTTGCTTCGACCTTTGGGAACTACTTGACTTTAAGGAGTGCCGCCTTTTGCTTAAGGCCGAGCCATGTCTACTTTTTAGGGTGGTTATATTGTTAAGAGATTTTGTATTGAAGGTAGATACCTGGGTCCTAACGTACCTAAATACTTCCCAACCCGGGCAACTTTGCTCCTCGAGCAAGTATCCACATTATTCTAGCAAGTATCCTCCTGTATATACATCAAGGGTACTAATGAAGGTATTGTTATTGAGCAAGGTATAAGCTGTTTGTGGTTTCGTCGTGCTAAGTGGGCTCATAAGAGGAGGGACCTTCATCTTTACTTCAAGAGTTGAGTGGTCTTCCTTGCCCATGCTTGGCATGGCATCTGTAAGTCATTTATTTATGTTTTGATACTTTTTCGACCTAATCCTTCAATCTTTCTTTGTAGATATGCCATCGAAAGTCCATGACGCAAGAGATCTCTTTACTCAGCTAAAAGCTAACCATGCAAGGAAAAAAGATGTTATTAAGAAGGTTATAGTGAAATCATCAAGTCTACCACCATCACCACTAAGACTACTAAGGAGACGTAGTAAATAAAGGTTACTTTGAAAAGAAAGGCCGCAGAGGCTACTAAGCCAAGGAAGAGGCCTAATGCACATGATTATCCACCCCTAGCTCGAGATCTAACTAAGGGAAAGCTCCTAACAAAGGTTGGAACCAAGATGGTAAACTTGAAGGAGGCTCCAAAGGTCCTAAACCTAAAGAAGCTCCTATTGTTCTACCTAGACCTATGACTCCTCCTAGGAAGGAGAATAAGGAGGTCCTTCAATTTTTCCCCTGTTGGATCGTTAATACTGTTGACCATGCTCTTAGGAATGGGACGGTCGCCTTAGAGTTAGTGAAGGGTATTTGTCTCATAGAGGATGTTGGTCCTTTTACTAATGCTGTGAAATTTTGCCAAAATTCTGGTTCTTATAGTTTACTATAGTTAGCTGGTTCAAAAGTTTATGATGTAAGGGCTCTACTTGATTTTAAATGATATTTTCATTTCTTCTTTTCACCTTGTTTTTGTTTTACGGAGCTCCCAGTATCTATTAATGATTATTGAGGCTCTAGTAAAGGAGAAGAAAGTCGTAAGACCTTTATCTTATTAACTTTTATCCCTTACTAATCCGCTTTTGCTTATAATGTTTTGTGCTTTTTTTTTTTCTTTTTCAAATTGCTAAAGATGCCAAAAACCAAGTGGCCAATCTTAAAGCCGAACACTTAAAGCTTCATAAAAAATGGGGAGAGGAGAAGACAAAGTTAGAAGACAAGGTCAAAAACTTAAAGGAGAAGGCTAATAAAAAGGCTAAGCTTAAGGAGTAAAAGGACATTACTTTGATTGAAGAGCAAAAGAAAAGTTGCCAGCTCATCTTCGGCATGTAGGGGGGACAAAATGAGGTAGAGAGCCCTAAAAATAAATATACCAAGGAAGTTACCCTTTTGCAAAACTCGTGTGATGAGCTAAAGACCAAAATCACAAATCTCGAGAAGGGGCAAGGTACAAGTTATGAGAAAGCCTATGAGAAGGCCTTTCAGGACATTTAAGACAATCAAGAATACATTAATATTATGTTAAAGAAGGTGTTGGTAGGGTGAACTTAGGTTGGGATGAGAATCTTATCCATCACCCCGACTACGATTTGAGTTGTTTAGACTTTGCTAAGTGAGGTAAAAAAGAGGAGGTCCTCGCAAAATGAAGAGAATGCTGCTGAAACTATGGTGGAGGATCAACTTGTTGAAGATACTAACACCCCTATGGCTGCTCTTGTAGATGTCCAAGAAGCTTCCAATGCTCCCAAAGTTCTTAAAGTTCCTCCTCCAAATCCTCCATCTGATTCCCCTACCAATCTTAACCAAGCTTATGATGACAAAATTCTAGTCCCTAACAATTCAATTGTGAATAACTAAAATGTCTTTAACTTAATGTTCTATTTGCTATCTTTCTTCTACTATCTTTAGGTCGGAATATCAACCTTAATTTGTTGTAAGGATTGTTTTTTGCTCTTTTTACCAAAGTCTTTATATGGAATTGTTTATCTTTTACCTTTTAAGTCACATTAAAATTTGGCTCTTGCTTTTATTTTAGCCCATTGTAATGCATTAACTTAAGGTGTTTGTTGATATATTATATGTGTATTTGCTTCATGATTTCTAGAAGCCTTTCCAATTCATTGTCAAATAGTTTAGGGCTTCTGTTTAGTTCATCGTCCCTATTTACAGTTGGCCATAGGGCATTGTGCTCATTGTTAATTAATGGCTTAAAGCTTCCTAGTAACTCATTGTCTATTCATTGGACTTAAAGCATTTAGGTTTGCAATAGCTTATTATCCACAATATTCGAACTTAAATCGATATGCCTATCATCAATTGATGACTTTAAACTTTTCAAATAGCTTGTTGTCCTTTCTTAGAACTTATAGCAATTGTACCTGTCACTCTTAAAGAGTTTAAGGCTTTGCTTCTTGTTATCCGAGTTCTTTTATAGACGTAGAGATTTACAGATATCCATTTCCCATCATCCATTGAATATAGGATTTACGAATAGCACTTTATGTGATTTGCTTGTCACCCTTTGTAAGTGGGGTTTAGAGACATTTTGACCTTTTCATCATCAAAGAGGTTAGAAGAGGGCCCGTTAAACATGTGCATTAGTGTAGGCAAATTATGACTTTTAAGTCGAATACATTTCAAATTATGTTTACAATATCAAAAAGAATGTCGTGATAAAAATAGAGCATAAAGTGAAGTTAAAAAACATTAAACAAATGAACACTTCATTAAGTAGGTACATGAAAGAAACTTATGGAACACAGATATATAAGTTGGTCAATTAGCGTTGACAATCTTCAGCATAAATACCACAATAAGGTAAAACAAACATATAGGTCAGTAATCCATCTCCGATAACTTGCAACATAATTGTAAAACAACCAACATTCATCATATATACAATAACAAACTTAGAACTAGAAATTCACATATCTTTTCCAAAGGATTGATCACTTGAAGTAGGGCCTGAGATTATCTGCACTCCATGCTCAAGGAATGGGTTGCCCATTAAGTCTTTTTGATCTATAAGCTCGTCCATTGGTTACCATCTCCTTTACCTTCACAAGGTCTTCCAAAGCCAGAGTGAGTTTTCCTTGACTTTCCTTAGCTTCCAAGGCCTCTAACTTTCTATAGACTAGATCCCCAGGTCGGAAGCACTTATGCCTAACATGCTTGTCATAATACCAAGTTGTTTGCTGTTGGTAGACAGTCAAATGAGCCTTAGTCAATGCCCGAGTCTCATAAATGGTATCTAAGTCTGCTCGAAGGCCAACATTGTTATATTCAAGGTCATAAGATTAGGATCTCATACTTTCCACTTGGAGCTCGATCGGTAATACAACTTAAGACCCAAAGGGCAATTGGTAGGGAGTAAGGCCAGTTGAAGTTCTCTATAGTCTTGTAGTCTTACAAAACATTTGGTAGCTAGTTTGCCCACTTACCGCCAGCTTAGTTCACCCTCTTCTTTAAACTATGAAGAATGACCTTATTCATGGCCTCAACTTATTCGTTACTCTAAAGGTGTACAACTAATGTATAACATAATCGAATCTATTGAGCTTCATAAAATTCTCTAAACTTGTCGCTATCAAATTGTAGCCCATTATCTATAATGATAGCGTAAGGTATCCCAAATCTAGTCAGGATATTACTTTCCATGAAGGCCTCAATGCTTCATTCTGTGATACTTGCTACTACTTTTGCTTTAACCCATTTTTTGAAGTAATCTACCATGATAATGATGTACTATCTTTGTTTGGTAGTCTTCGAGAATGGGCCTAGATTATCTAATCCTCATTAGGCAAATGGCCAGGGGCTAGTAAGTGGAATCAAATATGCACTCGGTGCTCTTTCTATTGGAGTATTCCTTTAACAATGATTATAAGTTTGGACTAAGAAGGGAGTCTTTTTTCATTGTGGGTTACCAATAACTAAGCCTTAAAGTGCTCACATATAGCGCTTTGGCCTTAACATGATTGCTACAAACTTCGACATGTAGGTTAGAAAGGATTTACTCTGCTTCAAATGATCCCAAACATCTTAGGTAGGGCATACTCAACTCTCTCTTGTATAGCCTTCCATTAATTACCATAAAATTAGCCTCCTCATAAATGAGCCTTTGAGCATCTTTACTATCTTAAGGCAGGACTCCATTCTCCAAATAATTGAAGATGGGATCCATTCAACAGGGTTCCAATTGCTTCTCTTTTACTTCTTAATACTCCATAAGTCGCTTATCTGTGCTCTTCTTTGGTAAATATTCTATGAAAATTCTTTCTTCCTAATTTGACAAACCTATGGAAGCTAGTTTGGACAACTTGTCTACATTGTAATTCTATGTCCTTGGAATTTTTACTAATTGCCAAGATTCAAAACCAGTTCTAAGCTCTTTAACTAGTTACAAATACCTAACCATGCTCCCATCCTTTACCATACTATATCCCTTAACCTGGTTGACAATCAATTGGGAATTTAAGTAGATATCCAAGCACTTAGCTCCAAGCTATCTAGCCAACTTCATCCTTACCAACAACACCTCATATTTTGATTCGTTATTGTTGGTTGGGAACTTGAAATTTAAAGCATAAGAAATTTCAGCTCCTATTGGGCTGTTCAAGATCAGACTAGCACCAATTCCTTTGCATGTTGATGATCCATCAACATATAGGGTTTAGGTTAGCTCTTTATCCTGTGCAACAGATCCTTTACTTTTGGTAAATTTGACGATAATGTTGGCCAAAATTTGAGCTTTATGGGCCCCCCTATGTTGGTACTAGATCCCTAGACATTAAGCTCTAAGGCATACTTGACAATCTATCTTAAAGCGTCAAGCTTTTGCAAAGCTTGCTTTAAAGGTTGGTTGCAAAGGATTACAATATGGTGAGCCTCAAAATAAGGTCAAAGTTTCCTGGCTGCAACAAATATGGGCAAGACAAATTTCTCTAACCTTGTGTAACGTGACTTAGGTCCTTGTAAAACATGGCTAACATAATAAACTGGTCAATGTATTCACCCTTCTACTTGTATAAGCATAGATGAGAGAGCTTGATCATTCACAAACATATATAAATAAAGAGTCTCACCCTTAACTAGTTTTGATAAGATCGATGGCTTGGTTAGAAATTCCTTTAGAGCTTAGATAGCTTGCTTACATTCTACAGTCCACCCGAACTTAAATTAATTCCTTTAAACATGAAAAATTTCTACACACCTCTTAGCACTCTTCAACACAAAATGGTTCAGCGCTAATACCCTTCTTGTCTACCTCTAAACCTCTATGATAGACTTTGGTGACTCCATATCTAATGCATCTTGAATCTTGTTAAGGTTAGCCTCAATTCCCCTTTGTGTCACCATGAAGCCTAAAAACTATCCTAAGGATGCCTCAAACATAGATTTCTAAGGATTTAATTTCATGTTGTATTGTTTAAGTGTGTCGAAGGTCTCTTATTGGTCAGAAAGATGCTCGTAATTGGTTTTACTCTTAACAATCATGTCATCCATATAAACCTCGATATTCTTATGTATCTTAAACATCTCTGCGACCAACCTTTAACATATGCCTACCCTCCTCCCCCCCGTATGCATTTTTCAAACCAAATAACATAACCTTATAACAGTACATTTCAAAATTAGTGATGAAAGAGGTATGTACCTAATTGGAAGGGTGCATCTTAATCTAATTGTATCTAGAAAAAGCATTCATGAAACTCAGTAGAGCATGCATCGAGGTTAAATTGACCATCTGATCAATGTGAGATAAAGAAAAGTAATCCTTTGGGCACACCTTATTCAAATAAGTAAAATAATGCACATCTGCCATTTTCCATTTGCCTTTTTGACCAACACGCAGTTGGCCAGCTCTAAACCCCGCAAATTTTACGTTTTAGACTTAGAAATGAATTCTAAGAACCAATGATATTCTTTACGCTCAATCAAATCGAAGAAATTAAAACTGAACAAATTTTAAATCGGAACCTTAAAAAGGAAATCCGAAAACCCTAAAGATAAAGTTCTATAAACCCTAATAGCATACAAAGTCTCTAAACCTAATTATGTGTGACCGTTAATTAAAAATCTGAATTGAATAAAAACTCTAAACCTTAAACCCTAGAGTTGTAAAACCTTAGATTAAACTTCAAACGCAATAATAACCCTAAATTAAAACATTTAACTCGAATTACGTAAATCGCATAAACTTGATCATAAATGGTAGGAGATATCTACAAATGATAACAACTAATCAAATTAAGTTGACAAATTAATGGGATTACTAATTTACCCCAAATGATACATTTTTCTTTAAAAGTAATGCTAAAATCGTAAGCGTATCTTTATAGCCCTCAAACTCTCATAAAACCCTAAAACACAAGAAGTCCTAAAATGAATTAGAAACTCTAATTTAGTATCAAAAGCTCTAATTTAATTAATAAGCTCTAATTTTATAGCCATATTATTAAGTAATTACTAATAATTCACTAAATTATTAGAATAACCCTGAATTTCCTTTTGAAATCATAATCAATTAACGATAATTGATTCCAACCCTTATAAACCCTAAATTAATTATATAAAATGATCCATTAGGCTTGATTAACTTAATTAAATATGAAAAATCCTAAACTATGTCTAATTATGGTCATCTACGCTAGTAATTAAGCTTAAATTGCATTTTAATCATCTATATGCATTCATGCATCATAATTAACTAAAGATAATCACAATTAACTATATATAGCTAGTTGGGAAAACAAGAGACCACTCACCTTTAGTAGACAAGCCATTGCCTCAATAGGCAAAAATCATAAAAAGCAAATTGGTCACTACTTGTGCTTGTACTATGCAACCAAGAATGGAAGGGATTTATTTTCTACCACACCACAACCACTCATAATCAACCCCTTTTTAACCCCTCCATCTGTATTTTTACTCCATCTTCTTTCCTAAAAAAAAAAAAAACCCTAGAAACACTCTCTAAACACACAATTCAAAACAAAAGAAAAATAAGAAGGAAGGAAACAAGAATAAGCTTCTCGAACTTGGCTATGCATTCGAATGCCCTAAGCCATAACTCTAAACCACTACCTCCAAACGACACAAAACCACTTGCATTTCAATCCTATTTCATCCTCCTTTCTTGCTGAGAAACATTCTTCGCCAAAGGAGTTTTTTTTTCGTTTTCTAAAAACGAAGTGAAATGGGACCTTTCGAATTTCTACTGAGGTAAACTTAGACCTTTTCAACTTTCCTTCTAGTTTAAGTTTATAAGCATGATTCCTAAGCTTAAAAATTAAGGAAAAAAATTATTAAAATGCTACCTTTGTTTACCATGTTTACATGCCCATGCATGTGTATTTTCTTAGATTTTTAGTATAGTAAACATGTTACATATAACTTTAGAAGTAAATAAGTTGTAGTAAGGTGATAACTTAAAGAAAAGTAGAAGAATCATCATCATATCTTCATTCTCATGTTTATTTTGGTAGGAAATGGTTTTAGGTGCATTTTAGTGGTAGTTTGATGCATGTTCTAGTAAGTTAAGTACATGTTGTGTAGAAAGCCTTAACAAATCATCTTAAACCACCCTAAACATGTTGAATAACATGCTGTAAAATGTTTATTAATGGATTAATCATATGATTAATTAAAGATAATTAGGATTTAGGATTTAATCTTACAAGATAAAAGACTAAACAAGGTCTATAGTGAGTAGTTTGCTTAAAATGGACATTAAGTTTAGAAAAACCCACTTGAGACCCAATAAACCATTAGTATCAAATCTAGAACTCATGATAAAATGGGTTATTTAATCAATTTAGTAAACTATTGGGCCGATTGGATTATCATAGAGTCAAGATATGAGTCCCAAGACATGAACAAAGCCTAAATTTAACTAAAAGGCCCACAAACCGAGCCTTGAGCCCACCTAATCACTCATGACTAGATCTATAACTTTGTGAAAAGTGGACTAAACATAGGGACAATGATAGGCTTAAGTCTAAAAAGGCAAGTATGATTGGATCTGAGGCCCTAAATTGCAAAATGAACCCAAAGAGCCTTAAGAAAACTAAAATACAAGCCTAAATAATGCATGACTAGATCTAAACCTAACTTAAAAAGACTCAAAGGAAGATATTCAAAAGTCCCACTAAACCTTAAGGCTTATCTAAGACATTTACTATAGGCTCTTAATGAGTTGAAGCCTTACACTTAAGAAAAGAGCTCGTTTAGGCTCATAAGAGTAATACTAAGGCTCAATATGAAAATTTAAAGTGTTAGGTAGAAAAAAGTTTACTAAAAATACTTAAAAAGGAAGCCCAAAATATCAAGTGCAAGGCCTAGGATAAAAAACTAAGCCTAAAGCCTAAAACTAGGCCTAAACCTTAAAGTGACCAAACTAATCTTTTGGGTTCATGAACTTATAAGACCCAAATTGAAAACTTGCTAACCTTAAATCCTAAAAACAACCTTGTCAAATGAAAGAACACTAAAAAATAATGAAATTGATTATAAGAACATGAAAAATAGACTTAAAATAAAGAAATTATAGTGAAAACAAGTTTTAATCGTACTTGGGGATTAAGGTAAGCTTCAGTAATTAGGTAGACTTTTAGGTTCTTGAGAAAACCTTCTTCAAATTACTTACATATACGTTATTATTATATTTTAGGTAGCTTAATTTCTAATTCAAGAACCTTGAAGTTTAAGACATATAGGCCAGCAGAGTTTTAATGAATTGCTACTTGCTTGTGTTTAGTAATTGTTTGATGTTCTATTGCTTGCCTTTGGTTGTCTGTTGAGTGACTAGTTGTACTAGAACTGGTAAGTGTAAATTTTTGGCCAAAATAATCTAATATACCTATCACATGTGTGTAATCCATTAGTTGTGGACTGTGATGTTTGTAGCTTTGTCGAGCCTTTTGAAAAATTTGCAAAGATACATTTTTGAAATTCTTTACAATTCAAAGAAAGATTTATCAACTTAGTGAGTACTCATAACAATCTCCTATGACATTTTACTTATTGAGGCAAAGCTAGTGAACCATTTTTAGTTGATTAATAATGAGTAGCCCAAGTTAGGACTCGCATGGTTTAGACCGTGGGGCATTATATGGGTTTGTTAATAGTGAACCCATGGGGCATTGTATTGATTGTTGATAGTAGATAGTCTTAGATGGGGTCTACCTAATTGATTAATATGGTATTATCGACTAGGGTAATAATCGAGTTATGTCTATTAGGACAATACCTACAAACAGCTACATGTGGGTATGGTGAGATGCCCTATACGATTAAGTATGGAGGATAATTGACGTATAAACAACGCAAATCTATACCTTCCATGGTTTTAGAACCCCATCGGTACATTGCTTATATTCACCATGTGTGCATTCATTTCTTATGTAACTAAACTACATGTTTGTTAATAACGTTTGATAACTTGCTTAAATGATAGTGGTAAAGACAAACTAACTGACCTGTGGTATGCTTACCCTCCAACAGTTCCTTTTTGCAAGTAACCAAAAGATAGGAATGGGCTAAGATCAGAATGTAAAGTGTTTGTTAAGCAGTTGAATTAAATGGATAAGATTACTTTAATAGACTGTATTAGTTAAGCTAGATCTTTATAATATTTAGTAACTCTTCATGTCGTAGAAGTTTAATTATCTTATCTTATTGTTTGGTAGGTGATTCTGACTCTCTGCGGTCTTGGTAGACTGTAGATTGTTGGGTTACCTAAGTTGATTATATACATGAGTAAATGTAAGTAAAATGAATAAGCATCCTTAAAGACTTACTAGTTAGAGTTTTGTAACTTCTAGCTTGCAATACGGTCTTTATATTATAGGTACATGAGTGATGTGAAGATTTTAGGAAAAACTATTAAGCCCTCCTGTAGGGTGTTACACCAACCAAGTAGGGTATAACTCTTCTATGATGAAATATGCCTTCGACAGTTTCTGGACTTCTTCCTCAACAGTTGCTTGCCTTTCTAGACCAACGTGTATCTTTTTCTATTATACTACCTTAGCAATTAGGCCAATGTTTAGCTTGTAGGTGATTAACACTTCTAAGATACCTGGCATATCAAATGGGGACCAGGCAAAAACATTCCTATTAGCATGTAGGAAACATACCGTACTTTCTCCGAGGTCGATTGGTATACTAACTCTGATCTTAGTCGTATGCTTAGGGTCATCGCTGTCACACCCCGAAGCAGCAGAGTCGTAACAGCCCCGCCGTGTATACCATCCTAAGATAGAAGTTGGCCTTACAACCGTTATCTTAGACCTGATCTACACAAGGCGTCCACAACTAACCCGCTTTGAAGTAAACAGTTTGTAATTTAAATAAATCATTTATCTAAGAAAGTGAGGAAATATATATATATCTAAAATAATTCAGTTATTGCAATTAAAGTTTACAATAATTTTCCATAATATATTTTCTAGTTATTACATTATTCAGAAATGAAAAATAATTCTAAAATAAAAACTTAGACCTTAAAATTTTGTATTTATTCTTCAATGTTTTTTCTCACTCCCCAGGATCCAGCAGTTGCTAGCTTCAGAGTAATTGGTTGCCGCTTCTTAGCCAGCACCTGCACGACGTCTATAGGGATGTGAGCAACCGCAACTCAGTAAGTTAGGACGGAGGACTTAAAACTATACCATACACACAATAAGGTTTTCAATCACTTATTAGGTGAAATGCATGTGCAAGCAAATGCCATCGTACGACGTTGTCCGGCCCGTCGTGAGATTAGAGAAATTGCGCCCGCTCTAATCCGAGTTGAGGAGTTGCCGTTAATGCAACAGCTCATGACCAAACCCAGGCTTGTGTAATGGAGACCTTGCTCCTCCTGTGACTACCTTCGAACTACTGTCTTCACCCTCGCTGCGACCTCCTCTCCTGTCACTTAGTTCGACTGAGGATGAAGAAGGGACCATTTTACAATCCTGTGCTATCCCTTCCGAAGGGGTCGGTATTTGGCCAGAGAGTCCTAAGTTCCCCTAACGGGTTGCCATGCATGTCCGATTATGATTACTGGTCGTATATTTGATTAAGTCCAGTTTTGGGTGATCAATCATTTCATACAAATCATACAATACATGCTAGAGCAACAAACAGAATCATAATATCACCCATAATCAAGCACATGCACACATTCAACTATCTAACAAGCATAGCCAAGCATAATCTTAAGCCTCCAAAATACAACATCGTATTAATCCCAACTTACCTCGACTCCTCGCTCATTCACTCGAGGTCCAATTTGCTCAGGCCATCGTCGATCATCCCTATAACACAAACGTGGTTTCAGCTTTTCATATAACTATTATAGATTCGTTTTATCCTATAACGCCTATTGTTAGGTTTTGTTTTAAGGTTTAATATGCCTAATTATCTAGGTATTAAGTCTCTTACAATTATTCTAGGTTTGGGGTTAGGTCTAGGTTCGGTTTTCGCATCGATTTCTAAATTAGGTTTTAGTTTGATTTCTAAGTAATGTTTTGGATTCCAACCCTAGAAATCCGTTTCAACCCATAATTTGAAATTAATCACATTACTTCCCGATCTCCTAAATACCATCATTACCCCTAGTCAGTATTTATTTTACCCGGTACACTTAAATTCATATTAGTGTACCAAATTCACTCCTAATACGAGAAATTTTTACATTTTTCATATAATTACATAAATTTAAGTTTCTTATCAGATTTATTATATATCCGTATTATTTAAATAATATCAATTTTTATCCTAATATTTTCTATTTATTATATTTTCAAAAATTACATATTATGCATTATTGCCTATTATGTACATAATGCATTTCTAATATTTCTATCGCTTTAATTACCATCCCTAAACATCAATTATCATTTCAAAATGTCTAAATTCATCCTAAATCAGATTTTACTCCTAATTTCCCTAATTTACAAAATTAACTTAAAGTTAACTATTTTTCCTTATTAATCATTTACTACATAATTAACCTAATAATTACATCTAACACCCTAAATGCTACCAGTATCATACTCCATCAAATTTTCACATCCTAAAACATATAATTATTTACTAAATCAGTAATTAATCATTTAATTACTTAATTAACCCTAAATTACCCATTTTATGCCTCATTTTAGGCCCTAAAAATTATCTAAAAATTTCAAAAATTAATCTTTGAAAACGGGCTTCATAGCACTGTTCTATATCATCTAATTAATCTACACAAAAATTTTGGGCTCGAAACTACACTTCTAAGGTCATTTATTTCTAAACCGAAACATGCTCGGTTTTGCATGATTTCTTAAGGACCCTATATCATGAGACTTATTTTCATCAAAATAATATTTTTCTTACAAACTACATACAAAAATATTTAGGAATAAAAAAATTCATAATTTTCTCATAATATTTACTATTTTTACAAAATTACACAAGAATCAGGTTGGAAATTGGACTCACCGATTTGGGTGGCTTCGGCCACCATTGGCCGCCATGGCCTTGTCGGCCGGCCTGGGCACTGCCACCACCGTGTGGTGGTGGTGGCCGTCCACTCCCAGCTGCTCGTCTTGTGTGGGTTTCCTTTGAAAGCCCTAATTGCACAGTTTTTCCTAATTTTTTTCTAAATCGAATTTTTTTTCTCAATTTTCACCTCTCCCTATTTTTCTCTGATTTGTATCTGTCCAAATGAGCTTTTGAATTTTTCTTGCTATTTATGGAGCTTTAGTGTAATTACTGTGCATTAAATTAGATAAGACAATTGCCTTATCCCTTAAATTTTGGCTTTTATGTTGCTTAATTCTAATTGGTTAATTTTTCTTTTTCAGATTCTGACTTACCACGACCAAGTTTACATCATTCCATACCCTTCTGATTTTTTTTTATTTTTCCACAATTAATTTATAATTTTATTTAATTATTTTCTAAGTTTTTAGCCAATTTAGGTAATTTCGCGTATTTTTATCTACACTTAAATACATGTGGGGTACATGTGACCATTCCGAATTATTATTTTGGTCATTCTAAAATTTTTAGTATACATATAATCTGTTTCTAATAATTTATTAGTTATTATATTACACTTTTTGCCTTTTCAGTAATTAGCAATTATTATGCTTAAAATTTGAAAATTTTATAGTCTCCTATTTTATTACTTATTTTCTTAAATTCACGTTTACGGGATCGTTTTTACTAATATTTCTCTCAATAGTTTATAATTTAGGTTTAATCGGATCTTTCAACCGATCAAAACTTTAAGTGATTGGTTGTGGGGCTTACAGTCGCTTAGATGTATTGTTAATGTTTCCTCTATTGGCTCTCCTTATACTTATAGGTGATTTCTTATGCCTTACTCAATGTGATAGACCTAATCCCTTTTTAGAGCTTTCAGATAGAAATATCTAGCTAATTGTTGGTCTCTATAATACCTCTAATGTCAGGGTTGAAATTTTTTCCTTCTAATGAGTTGTTGACAAGACCATCTCAAAGATATTGATGGGAGGTTAGCCATGATTCCATTATAAGGTGAGGCACAATCAACTATAATGAAATCGACCTCCTTCTCTACAACATTTTCATCATCCCCGATCTAGATAGTTAACATAATTACTCCTTGAACTGTCACTAATTAGTTATTAAATCCATATAAGTTGTATACTTGTACTTATAAGTCTACATCTTATAATTCTCTAACTTTGGTCGAACACATGTTTGAAAATAATGTTAGTTGAACTTCCAGTGTCGATCATGATCTTTCTGACCTCCAACTTAGCAACTTTAGTCATAATGACCAAGGCATTACTATGGGGAAATTGAATCCCCTACATATTGCTATCTGAAAAAGTTATCATGTCATATACCTTATGCCTCTTTTCTCTAATGTTCGGCCTTAATCTCCTTGAAATTCGAACAAACTCAAAGTGCCTAGGGTGCTTCCTCCTCTTGGTCTACCAAATATCACATTAATTACTCCTTTGCAAGCTTGGTTATCCCCTCCAATGTTATCTCCGAGCTACTAATTCTCAATTATTAGGTCGAACATCATTATCTCGAGGCCACTATTTGACCCTTCTTCTTTGTTTAAGACATTCAATCTTTTCTTTCGTGTTCACTATAAATTTCCTTAAATATCCTCTTTGGATAGCATCTTCTAGTGCATTCTTAAAAAGGATGCACTTTTCTGTATTATGGCTACGATCTCTATGAAAATCACAATACTTGTTGGAATTTTTCCTTACAGGGTTGTTCCTTATCTTTTTTGGCTAAGCCATAATAGGAATTAAACTATTAGACTTTATATATCTCTAAGGTAGGACATATGGAAGAGAATCACAACGAAAGGAATGATAGAAAAATGAAAGGGAATTAGCAAAGTCTTAATAGTTATGAATCGAATATGATGCACCAATTGATTCTACTTGACCTATAATTCGCTGGATATAACTCATCAATCCGAACTATAGGGTCACTCACCATTACTCCTTACTAAAGGGAATAGACAAGAGTTAAGAGCAAAATGAGAACACTGAGGGTTGCTCATAAAGGAAACTTGTAATAATCAATAATATAACGTATTGTTTGCATACAAACAAATGAGGTTTATATATTAGCCCTACTAGGGTTACAAGCATATATGGAAAAGACAAAAAAGATAAATTACAAATTGGAATACATGAGATATATTAAAAATGGTAAAAAAAGACAACGAATATTCTATATGGATAGAGTAAGGAATTTGTAGATACCCAATTTTTAACCCCACCTACCCACCCCCTTACAAAAAATAAAAAATTAAAGATAATAGAAAAAAGGGAAAATAAGAAAAAGCACAAAAAAAGGAGAAATTTAGAAAATGAAAAAGTTAAGAAATATCATAAAAAATATAAAGTTTACAAAAAAGCTACAAAATATTCAGGGAATTTAGAAAATAATAAATTTTCAAGTAGTTTAATAGAATAGATTTCTTAATTTAAATAAATTTAAGAAAAGGACTGTTGGACCTGGACTTAGATTCGAATGTAATCCAGGTTGACCTAGTTCATATACGCATTGCATATATAGACAAGTTACAGGCTAACGGCCTAACGGATAAATACATGAGCATGACATTGGTTTAAGCATGAAGTTAGGAGTTCGAATCTTAGCAAAGGTATAGAAAGCCTTTTTTCTGTTTTTCAGAGGGTACACTACAAACAACATTGCTACGTGTCAAGGGTTCATTGTGCCAAATGCCCTAATACATAGCACCATTGGATTGGGTTACGGTTGACATGGCCCTACATAGAGTTACGTGGCATGTTATGTCAACTGCACATTACTGTATCAATTGCTACGTATCATGTGAGGACACGTAGTATACTGTGACTGGATGATGTAGTGACGTGACATCACATCAGCCACTTTCTCTCCCTTTCCTTTCTCTTTCCCTTGATTTCCTCCACTTTCCCCAGCAAAACAGACTCAACCCCTTCACTTTGGATCCATTTTCGGCACAAATTCCACATATGCATGCATAATTTCTTGGTCTAATCTTATTCTAGACATGGCCTTCTTTAAATCCAATCTAAAAACAAGACTAGTTTCAATCAATTTCAAGCCTAAATTGAGCTCCAAAAATCAGAAAAAACATGAATTTTAGAAATTTACAATCAATCTTATTTTTACTTTCCTTGCTTACTAAGTTAAATTGGTGTATAAATAGGGGTCTTAGGTTTGTTTCACAATACATACAATCATAGACAAGCATCGGATTCACTCATAAACACTCTCTCGCTCATTTTTGATCTCTCTCTCTCTCTCTAGGCATAACCTCCTTCTCTCTTTAGAATTTAAAGCTTAACAGCTAGACTTTAGAAAAAGTAACTACTCGGTGAGCTTGCCCAACTTGAGAGCTTTCCATTCCACCCCTTTCGACCTCTACCGTAGCCTCTATTGCTCATTACCACCAAACCCGAAATGTAACACTAACCACCACTTTTGCTACCTCTAATGGCCATACCCCCATTTGAAAACTCCCATGTATTGACAACTAATACCTCCCAAAAACACTACTTAACATCCTCTAAGCCTTCAACAACTACCAAAACAAGTAGCACACGGACTCCCTCTCTCTCCATCTCTAACCACCTCCATTGACTTCAGCATCAAGCTTACCCTCCCCCACCCCCTAATTCCTAATCCAAAATTCATCAAAAACCCTTTCTTCGCTCGTTTTGGCCATTGGATCACTTCGAATGACCTCCTCTAAGTTGTTGCTGTTGAAGATTTTGAAGCCAACCTGGATTTGAGTTTTGACCTACCATCTAA
Source organism: Lumnitzera littorea (assembly GCA_024138015.1). NCBI lineage: Eukaryota > Viridiplantae > Streptophyta > Magnoliopsida > Myrtales > Combretaceae > Lumnitzera > Lumnitzera littorea. The sequence continues at coordinate 44,027,864 of JAMXBB010000004.1, read as the reverse complement.
TGTCACGAACTGAGGACGGCCTAGTCATGGCAGACGCCGTATACTTTACGAAGAACTCTTGATTGGTTACCCTTCCAATTAAGAACTCTTCACATAATATACAAGGCTCTATAACCACTAATTTTCTAAGAACATACAGATTCACATGATATCATCACACAAACATATTTATATAAAATTTGAACTACAAAGCTTACAATACACAATAATTTAGTATATCTAAGTCTATAATACTAATAAAACATAAGTACAAGAGTAAGAGTTTACATAAATTGTTCTCTCTCAATACACAAGACAACTCGCTCTTGCCCAAGTCCCCAAGCTAACTTGTAGCATTCCCCGGCCAACCTCTATGAACAAGTTATCCTACAACAAAAGTCTAAAGGGGTGTAAACCTAAGCTTAGTGAGCAAAACCCTCAGCCACACTACGAATAAGTTATAAATACATTATATTCATGCATATGAATGAATGATCAAACAGAATGCCAAACAATACGTATAATTAACCAGTTCATATACGTAACTCAGATTTAATGCCCTCCGAAGTCAAGGTTGGAGTATACATGGCACCAATCAGATCCGGGTATTACACTAAAACTTACTTTACTACGGAACTCCTCGCTCCGTACTCAAATCAAATAATTCTTTTATTTTCATAAAAACCAAGTTCTAATATAATCATGAGTAGGCCCCTGCAGTCCACACTTACTCCTAAATGGAGGCCTCTAAACTCAACTCTTAGCCAGGCGATTGGCGCCTCTAATGCTTAGTGTTCTCGCAGGCCAAGGTAAGGTTATTTTGTATGAGTGCACCATACAGAACCAATAAATTAATAATAACAACCCCCGAATAGCCTCTCTTTACCTCTGTGTGATGTGACTGCCGGAATTGTGTCTATGTAATGCATGTTAATGCTTGTACCAGTTTCTGTTTATAAGCCGAGTATAATTAAGTTCAAATTATACTGTAACCATCCAATAATATACATAATCATTTTCTATACTACCATGTAACAAATAAAGCATTATCTGTACTTAAGGTAAGTTCACGACTCAGCACATAACAATATACACAAGCATTTCCCCAACCCCATACATTAGTCAATTAACAATAACATTTAAGTTCACTATCTATAATCACATACAAGTATGGAATCATAGAGTAAATACTCACTCGGCCATGGCGACTTGCCCTAATTGTAGTAATCGATCAGAAGATCTTTGCTGACCTCGGGATCACCTGATCATTACGATATGATAAGGCTAGTAAGTAATTGAATTAACTAGTAATTCTAAATATTTATTTGCTTAATTCTACTTAAATTACTATCAACTTCTATCCGGTTAGGCTTTATTATTAATCGTATGTAACTTTTTCGTTTTATTTATGATATTTATGAATTTATAGTCTTTTTTCATCGTTTTCGAACGTACGTTCACATAGTGATGTCTGTTTTGAACATTAAGACCCATATTTTACAATATAGACTAAATTTATAGAAATTTTAACTATGGAAACTTAATTATTCTTATTACTCATATTTATATCCTTTGTTTATACTTAATAATTTAGTTAACCCTTAAATTTTTATACTTAGAGAATTTTACTTTGCTATTGCTAATTCATGTACTTAATTAAGTGTAATCTAACTTAGGAAGTGTATTAGGGTTTACTAATTTATGTATTCAATTATTATACACTCTTCTTATTTCTTATTTTATAAACCTATGCTTATGTCATCACTTACATCATCATTTGCTTATGTCATGGCTTATGTCATCTTTTAATTACCTAATTGCTTACTTCATCATTTAATTACATATGCCTTACCTCATGATTATGTAATATCTAAAAAGCTTATGTACACTTCACTTAAACTCTTATGTACATATACCCTTACTATACTTATATGTATATTAGTATACTTATACATATATTTATACTTATACCGTATTTATACTTGAATACATGCTCATATACCTATATGATCATATACGTATTTTTGTACAAATTTCGTATGCCTAATTTTCCTCTTAAAAAAACCTTCCTAATTTCATTCTTTTGTGTTTTTAAGTGTGTATTTAGTATAGTATAGGTATATATAGTTAGGATTTGTCTTAGTTTAGGTTATGTACATAGTAAATACTCATGTACAAAGATCCCCATACTTGTATTCTTCTAGTATATTCTTATGTACACATACTTAAGGGCATATACACATATATTCCCTTCCTCTTCTTCATGATTCCTATTCTTCTATACTTAAAGATGGAAAATTTATGTCCTATTCTTCAAGATCACACATAACATATATCTACTTATCTAATCTACCTAATTACCTAATTAATGAGTAATATAAAGTAACATGATCACATACCTTAATTTGTGTTGGAATTATAGAGACAAAGACGAAAGTTTTGAAAGTGAAAAGGGAGGAGAAGTATCACGGCAATGGAGGGGGTTTTGCTTTGTTTCTTTTTGTTTTGTTTTGTTTGATTATGGAAGGAAGAAAATGGTGGGGTTTAGAAGGAAATGAATGGATAGCAATTAAAGAGGAGGGAGGAAAAAGAAAAACCAAAAGAAAAGAAAAGAAAAGAAATCATTAGATGGTTAAATATTTTTCTTATGCATTAGTGTCTTTTGTTGACTTTTTAAATTGTTGACTTGGTCAACTTTCCTTAAGCATATGCCATTTTGTACACATAATGTAGTAATTAAGGGAAATTAAGGAAATGAGGTATTTAGTGAATTGATTAATAAAAATAGATGATGAGGTCTTACTTTAGGTATTTATAGCCTATATACATCATTTGGTAAATTACTTTGTATAACTAGTATTAATTAGGGTATTAAGGTTCACTACATTTAACCTAATCTTCATCTATACCCTTAACCCTATGTAATACTATCTTGATCATATATTTAAGAGATAAATGGAATATATGATTTGTTATCTTAGTTTCTAAAGGACTACTTAAGGATTTTAAATATATATGCATGATTGAAATTCATCTCTGAACTTTCACTAATGATTTGGCAAAATATGAGGGTTATATTATCAATTAGGGTTTTAGGGTATATTATGATGAATTAGTGCACATATGTCTTTAAGGTGATTATTTTAGGGTTTTTATTACTTTTGAATGAAATCTTTAGTGTTTATATACATTTAGGATAGAAAAGTTTTATATACGATTGATTCGTTCTTTTAGAGTTTTCATTTTTATTAGCCTTGTCAACTCCTAAATTATCTAATATGCTCGAGTCTACTTTAGAGGTTAAGTCAAGAAATTTATGGGTTTACATCCAACCCGAAACCTGCTCCAACACTCGACCAACTCGACTCGCACACATTCCCTTTGGTCTAGCCTTGTTCATTTGATTTCTTTTGTTTCGTTTTTCGATTTTGTATATATATATATTTATTTATTTTCTTTTTGAATGTAAATGTAATAAAAAGGAAAAAAAAATAAAAAAGGAAAAAAAAAAGAAAAAAAGGAAGAAGAAAGAAAAAAGAATAGTTTATTTTTTAGTTTAGTAGAAATAAAAAAAAATAAATAAGATAATATAAAAAATAAATAAATAAATAGGTTAGTGAACAAACAAATTGTCTATTTTTTTTTTCAAATAAGCAAAATAAATCAACCCATGTTCGAAATTAGGTTACTTTAGAATTTTTCAAAAATAAATAAATAAATAAATTTTCCAAATTTTAGAAATTTCCTTAAATAAACCAAATTGGGTTAAAAACGTAAATCTGACTTATTTTTAAATTAAAACTCAACCTGCTAATATTTTCGAAAAAGAACTATATACGTTTGATCCTAAATAGCGAGTACGTAGGCAACTAAAGGGTGACGATAAAAAAAAAAAAACTATTTTTCCTTTTTTTAGTTTAGATTACTCAAGTTACCCAATTCGATTAAATAATTGAGTTATGTTTTATGGAATTGAGAGGTGATTTTTGAGGTTAAAATTAAATTTGGAAAGTTAATGATATCCGTAAGGATTTAAAATTCTTAACCCTCGAATTAAACCGTTTTATAAAATTGGTTTTATCATTGGATTAGTAGCTAAGTTATAATCAATATACCTAATTAGTTATAATTTAACTCTTTTTTCTAACTCCGGTTGAGTGGTGATTCCAAAGACTTTTAAAAATAAATGAACCAATTTTCTTTAAACCCTAGTCAAGGGTTAGTATTAAATGGGTAGGGTTTGATATTGATTAGTTTAAAGAAAACTAATTTATAAAAATCAAAGGAAAAAATTAGGCTTGATAGAATCCTCTTGGAATTATGTGTTAGAAGACATGTATCACATAATGGTTGGTAGTTCGGAATATAATACAAGTAAGATGAAGTGAAGAAAAAAATCTACAATCAAAACATACCTAATTAGGTTCAGGTCAAAGTTTGGTCATCTATGGATTTTCAAATCCCCTTCAGGTCGAGTATCTCGCAACTCGACTTAGACTAAGGTCGAATGTTAGTCTACTCGGGAGCCCGGCTCAAACAAACGTTTGAGGTTAGTTTACTCAAACATTGTTAGGATCATGCTAAGAGCTTGGCAATAGGTATGGTAGCTCATCATGTCAACTTAACCACTCAAAAATTATGTTGGCACTTATGAAAGCTCGGTGCTTAGGTCGGCAGTAATGTAATGGATGGAGATTGGAATAAGAATCTTCATCTTGGATGGGAGCTTTGAGCTTGTATTGAGTCCGTGGAGTCTTCTAGTTTAGCTAGGCGTGATTGGTTTGGGGAGTTGATTCCTATCAAGACCCCTAACCTAAGCCCAAGCATTGGAAAGCATGGCTAAATAAGTTCTTTCTTTACGCACAATGCTTAAGGAATCTGAACTATTGCAATCTACTAAACTGATGCCCTGGCCGAGTTAAACCCTCTTGTACTTGTTGATAGTCTCCAGTTACCGACTCGAGACACATCTAGACAACAGTACAGCCCATTCGATCAACTACTCAATTGACTTAAATTTAACCTATACCTATTATGTCTAAGCTGAATTTACCTTGAACAATTCACTTGATTAGGTTGACACTGTTGAACTATTACCTCGACTTAGCATCACCACGTAACAGTACTTAAGCTAGTCGAATAGTTATCTATCTTTTTGCCATGCACATAACCACTAGTCACCTGCCATATGTTTGAGGACCCTTGTGACAAAATCTTTTGTACATGATACTCATTTTTACTATATTTTCAATTATACACTTTGGACATTTCTTGTAACATATTTATTTTAGACATTACCCTTTTCGTCTTTTCCATTTTAAGCAAAATGTCCTAACTTTTCAACTATAAATACCCATTATACATGTAGTTGCAAATCATCTAACTCTTTTTGATATTGAAAACACACTTCTCCTTTCATAAGTATTGTTCTCCATTGCTTATTTTACTCTTATCCTAACCTTCATTAGACTAACTCATGCATTATATCAAGTTGAGCTATGAGTTCTTGGTAGTTTCTTGGTGTATCATATCCTTAGGGCGGATCGAGGGTTTGCTTGTTTTACTTTTCATTATCATTTGTATGCATTCTCACCTTTCTTTTTGAGTTTTCCACGAGCTTGGACTTACCTTTGCAACCGACTTTATTAGTCCTTTAACTAGTTTAAATCAAGCCAAGAACCCTTAATTGTGTACCTTTATCAAAATATCTAACCTAGGTCGATTTAAGGGGATATATGTAGCAAAGTTCGGAATTGGCCTTTTCTGATCTCCTAAAGATCAACTCAATCTATCCCAGATGTCGAATTTCTTCCCAAGGCGGTCTTTCATCGACCCTTTCTCTTTCTTTGGCTTTCTTTTGAGCTTTTCTTTTTTAAGCTCCCTTTAAGCTTGCATCTAATCTTCATGACGCATGAACTTTTCCAACCTCGTGGTAAACTTGTCTAATGAGGTCAGTTGATGTTTAGCAAGAGACTTGAAAAAGTTTGAATCCTCTCCAACACCTCTATATATGGTATGCAATGCAATACACTTGTCGCAGTTAGTAATTTCAATCATTAGTTGATTGTATCTATGAACGTAATCCCTAATGTTCTCCCTTGACTTTTGCCAAATTGAGGTCAAAAGTGAGAAATCTTTTGTCGGAAGCTTACTAGCTATGAAGTATTATTTGAACCAACTGTTCACTAATTTTCTCAAAGTAGAGGGGAATACCTTGTAGGCAACAACATTAGAAAGTCCATACAATTCTTTCAAAGTACGGAAAGTATTTAGGTGATCATTTGGATCTTTTTCCCATTGTAAGTGTCAAATTGAGATAATCAAACACTTAGAGGAAGAGCTTCTTCTACAATTTTTTGAATAAAGGGCCTTGATTTCCTACCCCTCGTATTGTCTTCATTCTTGGAAGTTCCTTCTGTTGCTAGCTTCTTGATGCACTCTTACGAATCTTGCAAACTCATGTTTGCAATTGCTTTCTGAGGTAATTGAGTAGCTAAATGCTTAATCTTCTCCTTTGTACGTGCTTGAGTATGTCTAATAGCTTAAGTTTGTGGTGCTGTTCATTGAAAATCCTTCTCTACATGGGTCTCTCATCGTGGTTGTTAAGCATTTTCATTCACCATAAGGGCTTTATTACATAGTCATCATAGTTGATCATCGTGCACGGTTGGGTTGACCTCCTCTCTAACTGCCTTTAGGGAAGGAGTGGAAGAAGAGGTAGCGTCATGTTCATTAAGTCTCTTCCTTAATTCTTGGTTGTAAGCTCAAACTCCTTAGTGAATTTGGTGCATAAAGCCTCTAACTGTGTAATACACCAAACTTCATCATTCTAGACTTGGACTTATCTAGGTAAATCATTAACCTCTACTAGACGTACTTCTAGAGTGTGTTGTTGTGGGGATCTTTCTTCTTGAGCCACATGAAGGGCATTACACCACCCCCCTCCCCTAAAGTATTGTCATCTCTAATTCTTGTCTTAGTTACCATTGGGTTTCAAGAAATAGAGATGGTGCCAATTATTGATGGTGAAAATTGGTTTAACAAGATTTTGGACACTTACTAAGTAGGGACTTTACAAAATAAAAGAGAATTAGGCTATAGGGGTACTAAGGCGACTTCAGCATAGCGATTTTGGTGTAGCTATTTCGATACCTAAGTAAGATAACCATATATAAAAAGACAAAGTAAGAGAAAATAAGCAGAGTGTAAGTGGCTAGAGAAACCTTATAGTGGTATGCTGAGCTATATTTATAGCTAAGGGTTGTCCCTTGTTCAATAACCATTACCTCCAAAATCTACTTGTGTATGCCTTTTGAATTTTCAACCATGCCCTAATTTTAAGCAACATGGATAGCATTCTAGCAGTTAGTAGGTAGTTATTCTTATAAGCAATCCTAACTATTCGTGCCCTTATCTGAATTTGAACTCCTTAAGTTTGATAGAGTCTTAATGAGCTCCATGCCATTTTGTTAAGCTAGTAGAGGCTAACTCGACTTACTTAACCCAACTTACTTCTAGTCATATAAATGAGCATTCAACTCATTAGCCTCCCGAGCTATTTGATTATTAACGGTTGGGCTATAGCGGACAAAAGAAGTTGGAAGTGTGGTATGGGAGGTGCTTAATGTAAACCAGTAGATCAAACATATATCACTCCAAGTTGATTTAGGTCTTGGATGCCTTAAGGAAAAATCCCTATCAATACTTATCTAATCAAAACAACTTAAGAAGTATTAGAAAGGACGATGTTACCATTGCTACTTCAACTTTACCCAAATGTATAATTAATTAGTTAAAATTTAAAATATTCACTTTACAATCCGATTAAATTTTTTGAGGTTTTTTATTCTATCTACCATTACCATACATGGATCTCTTATTCAATTATTAAATAATACCTGAGATTAATTTAAAACAACTCAAGTACATGTAAATGTAATTATATAATATAATGGTAATGGTGATCCTAAAATAATCAATTTGGTGACAATTAACTTTTTTAAAGATTAGAAGTTAATCGTCCCTCGTATTTTGAGTTCCAATTGTTTGTTAAAGCTCAACGGACTACAAAACAGAAACACCGCGGTCTAAATATGACCGGTGATATTGCCTCTCTCTTATATCCGCCTCCGACCGCTTGAGCCTTCCGCCACACTCCGGCTCTCTCTCCTGGTGCCTTCCTTCTCCATTTTACATTTGTTTTCTTTAGCCTTTTTCAATTTTGCCATGCAAAAACAATGGAACTGTTGAATTTTTCTACGTTAGCGTCTTACGTTGAGAAATTGTTAAAGTTGTTTCATTGGGTGTTATTAAAAGATTGGTGTTTGATGTTATTGTGTCATGTAGGGTGATAGGGTTCTTGTGTATAATATGAGTGGGAAGTGGGCCGTTTCTCCATCAGATGTGGCCTATCACTTTGGGACAAGTGGCCTCTCTGTTGCCATCGCCACCGCATTAACTCACCCTCTTGGTTATTTTTCTTTCCCTGATCCATGTTTCCACCCAATTTCAGTTTCCTTTTTTCTTTCTTTTTTTTTTTTCCCTTAGAAATTGGGAAGAATTATGATCTTGTTGTGTTTTCTATGTGCATTGTGATGTAATAACTTTGATTGTGCTGTTGGAAATTTTGATGGTCATGGAATTTTCTTAGCTTGTGAGATCTTGATTGTTGGATTCTAGTCTCCAAAGCATAAGTCCCTGTTGGTTGAATTGGATTTGTTGCTTTCTGCAATGAACATCCAAAACTTTTTGTGATTTCATTGATTCATAAAGCAGTGATTTGATTATCGGGATGTTCTTTTTACCCCCTTTTTGTTCAATGCTCGGAATGGTATTGGGAAAAGGTTTTTTCTTGGGACAATTTTAGTAGGTCGGGTTTGATTGTGAATAGAATTTGGCATGTGAAAGATTCGAATAGAATTTGGGATTTCAAACAATGGTTGGACTTAATAGGAAGTTGAGCCCTTTGCCGAGTTGCATTGAATTTGCTATTTTAAGGACCAGATTGAGATCAATGCCCTTCAATAGAAATGGCAAGTAGATAGAAAGAAGGAATTTCATGCAGAATAGTCTTTTGAGGCCCTTTGTGTGTGTGTGTGTGCAAGCGATTTTATTATATTTGATTTTATATTGAATTGATGTTAGTGAGAATTCCTTTTGAACCTGGTCAGACACAAAGATGATATTACTTGCTTTCCATATATGAGGATACAAAATGATAGTCTTGTGGCATATTGAACTCTGTGTCTGCTTATGGTTGGAGAACCATAGCAATGGAATAAAAATAACTGCAAGTTTATGCTTAGGAAGAATATCTTAACAACTACCTCACTAAGGAATGGATAGAGAGAAAAAATCCTTTGTCTTCTCTCCGACTTTTCCAAAACCCCATCCCCTTATTTCTACCTCCTCTAGGAAACCACTTCTTTTACAGTAGAATCCTTCTCTTCGTTCTTTCTTTTAACTGTTTACTTCTTTTCTTTCTCTCTTTTAGTCCATGTTTTTCGTTTTTAAGTTTCTGGTTCTTTCTTTTTTGTACTTGATTCTTGCTTTGGTTCGTTCTCCTTCTTTTAATCTCTTTTGACAGAGTTTATCCCTGGTGAGTGTGGCTCCTCTTTTGTTCTGTCCTCAATGTATATTTCTCAAGATGTTCATGAGGAGTCACAAGAAGTGGGCTTTTTACAGGTCAGCCTTCCATGAGTTTGCTGCAAGAGCTTTTGCTGCCAGAGCTGCTAATTCTTCTCACCACAGGAAAGAAAGTGTCCTCTTTTAGCCTCAAAATTTTCTTCTAGTGAGGCTTTTGCAGGAAAAGTCTAAGGTGGCATCTTGTTCTGCAATGGGGAAAGATACTAGTGTATCTTCTGACGGGAGGCAGGACATTGTGGCAGCCGGTAGGCATAGCTGGCTGATGGGACTCATCCTCATTTGACCAAGGCTCCTGAAAAGTAGTCCCTGCTAGTTAGAATGGGCTTTCCTTTCCTAGTACCAATGAAGCTATCAATGCACAAAAGCCAGTTCCTTTAGTGGATTATTTTCGTGAAAGCCATAACTCCTTAAATAATTGTACTTTGAGGGAAATGACAAAAGTTGTTGACTAAGTGGAGAATCATGCTACCAATTCTGAAAATGTGGTTTCACAATTGTCCAAAACAAATTCCTACCTTTGCATGAGTGGTTTCTTCTTCTTCTAAACAGTAAAGTCCACCTAAGGTAAATGTAGCGCTAAATTACTAACCCTTCTCAAGTTTGGGTTTGAGTCGGAGTTAAGCCTCCTAAGTACGTGGCGAAGGTGGGAGAAAGAATATGGAGAAACATGTTGGTGTGCTGTTTTCTTGGTAGAAACCTTGCTTTTGCTGTTGTCCAAAGGATAACAAAGTTGATATGGGAAATGAAGGCTTTTTAAGGTCCCTTTTAATGGTTGTTGCTATTATTTCTTCAAATTTGTAGAGGATAACTCACTTCTGAAGGTGTTTAAGCAACCATGGTTCTTTTCTAACAAGCTATTTGTTCTTGAAATGTGGCGTATTGGCATGTCTCTTTTAAGGGTATGTCCAAGATAGATGCCGGAATGGGTGAAATTTGGGGACTACCTAAGTAATATTTGCATAATGATGGGATAAGTTATACTATTAGTGCTCTTGGAACACCTCTTCAAGTGGATATTGTCATTGCTACAAATATAAGGGTTTAGTATGCTTGCACTTCAGTAGAAATGAAAGCTGATAAGAAGTTTCTTTGAGGGTTTGACACGGAATGTATGGATGGCTCAGTGGTTAGAGTAGATGTAGAGTATTGTATTCTTCCTTGCTACTTTACATGCAAAACTTTTAGACATAGTGATGTGATTGCTTGAATTTTGATAACCCGTTGGAGAAAGAGGTATGTGATGATCACATGTTTAACAAAGCTGAATGTTCTTTTCCTATTTCACATGTAAATGATGATGAGTAGAAAAAGAAACAGGGGATTAAAGGAGTAGAGGATGGGGTGTTACCTTGCTTGAAACTTGCAGCACCTGATAAGCTAGGGAAGGGCAAGGCAAAACTTCCTCTAAATGAAAGTGTTGAGTCTGAATCCTCTGACTTTAGACTGCTTATGGCCTGCAATGCACCCACTACTACATCTTCTAATGCAAGGCCTCCTTTAAAGGAGGGAGAGTAGTCTAAGTAATCGGTGACTACTCAGAAAGTGTTGCCTGCGAACCTAGATCTTCTTCCTTCATCAATGAAACTCAAATTGTTTTCAAATCTTCTCAATATGCCTCCTCATTGCCTGGTCACAAAACCAGGAGGAACAATGGAGTATTGTGAAGTAGAAAAAGGAATCAAGGGAAAAAAAGGGCTAAGGAAAAAGCTAGTCGATCCTCTAGCTCACCTCTATTCTAAGGTCTTGTTGGTTATCCTCTTTTGTATATATGATGTTAGCTGTTTGGAATATTAATAGGCTTAAAAACCCCTATGAAAGCAAAGAGGTTAACAAATTTTGTTTAGATTTCAATATTTCTTGTATTAGAACTTGAAGACTAAAGTTGGAAGCCATAATTTTGCTATTTTAACAACTTGAATGTCTTCCTTTGGGGCATACTTGAGTCGCTTGGTGGCCAAATCCTTGGAATGTTTGAATTGAAGTATCTATGAGCCAACTGTTGACAGGCGATTTTCGTTCCAATATACGAACACTAGTAATACAAGTAAACGGCTACGGAGGGCGATAGAGGATGCTCTAACGCGGTCGCTCTAATACTTAAGTTAGTCTCTCATGATGAAAGTAAAATTATTGAATGATTATGGGAGTTTGAGAATAGAGAAGAGGGTCTCCTTACCTAGTATTTATAGTGAATCAATGGAGATTGTCCCTGAATTGGATCATTGAATTGGGTTTCGATATTGGGTCAACTAATATAAGTCCACGTAATAGTTGTCTAAAAATGCTTATTAATACTTGCCTTCCACTCTCTTTAGTGATAAGGTTAGAAAAGAGAGTATTTAGGAAGGTTAATTTTGTGATATTTCTAGAAAGATTTGTAATCCTAACCTTAAGAGATTAAGAGTGTTTGAAAAAGCAAAGGTCTAAAAAGGTGAAAAGTAAGAGTAATTGGAGCACTTATAAATATTGGTATGCCTTAAAAAGTAAAGACCTGAAAAGACTTAAGCGCTTGAAGAGGCAAGGGCATGAGAAGGCTGGAGCGCTTGAAGCGAGAGCCTAGAGAGGCGAAGGCCTGAGAAGGTTAGAGTGCCTAAAGAGACCAAAGCACTTGAAAAAGTAAGGGCTTGAAAAGGTTAGAGCGCCTGAAGAGGCAAGCACTTGAGGAGGCAAGTGCTTGAAGAAGTAAAGGCCTGAGACTGCTAAAGTGCCTGAAGAGGTAAGGACTTGAATCCTTAAGGAAATCAAAATTTTATGTGCCACTTTTGTTCATGCAAAAAATATTGAGTGGGCATGAATCCTTGAGTGACCTTGAAAATCTAAAGCATTCATTTATGCACCCTTAGATCATTTTAGGTGATTGTAATGAATATAGATTCATAGAAGATAGAAGTGGTGGTAATGAAGTAGTTTCGCGAGGCATTGATAGATTCAATGAAGTTTGTTTTGATCTTGAAGTTGATGATGCTAGTGGCTCCATACTTAGACTACTCTTAGTGTCAATGATCTAATCCTTCATCAATTTGACCACAATAATGTCTGGATGGAGGAGTATCATACTGTAAGGGTTCAAGTCCAAGTCCAAGTACTTTTGATCATAGTGCACTTATAGTTCATATAAATCTAAATCAAGTTGCTTGTAAGAACTTTTACTACTTCAACTCTAAGAAAGAGCATCACAGATTTTTTGAAATTGTGGCCGGTCTTTGGAGCACAAGCATTGATGGTTCGCTTATTCTTAATTTGGTGAAAAAGTTGGCACTTCTTAAAATTCAGTTGAGGAGGTCCAACAAGTCCCATTATTAGGACCTTTCTAATAGGGTCATGAAGGCTCATGAAGCCTTGTGTTGTCTATAGGAGGCAAATTGGTCAAATCCATCTTTGGCTGGTTAGGTAAAAGAGGAAAAATCATATGAAGAATCTTAACTTTTGAGCGTGTTAGAAGAGTCTTTTCTAAGGCAAAAATCAAGGGTCATTTGGTTCAAACTTAGAGACCAAAACGATAATATTTTCTTTAGGTCCTTAAGGCATCATCAATAAAGGAATGAGTTGTTTTCTTTGGTGGATAGTGCAGGTTTATGGGTTTCTTAGCATGAAGGGAGCAAAGGCCTTAGCCATTCAATACTTGCAAAATTTACTTAAGGGACCTTCTCTGTCTGTTGAAGTTGGGCCGAGGCTTGAGCTTGGATAGCACAAAGAATAAATTTGGCTCCTTTGGAAGACTTAATCAAACCAATCTCCATTGAATAGATTGAAAATACCCTTTAGTCTTTACCTAAGGACAAAGCATCACCCCTTGATGGTTATAGAGCAAATTTTTCCAGAGATGTATGGAAGATAGTTGGGTTTGACATTTGTGTGGCTAGAAAAGATTTCTTTGCAACCGTCTCTTAAGGGAGGTAAATTCCTCTTTATCTTTCACTATGAAAAGTTGAAAATCATTCTTCTTTTGCGGACTTTCGACCAATTGCTCATCGTAACAGCTTGTATAAGTGCATCTAAAAGATTATTGCTGAACATTTGAAGTTAGTATTTCCCTCTTTGGTGGGCAAAGAACAGATGGCTTTCACTTGAGGTAGGCAAATAGTGGATAATATTTTAGTGGCATTGTTTGAACTCCTGAAAGGTTATCACTTGGACAACAAAGGAGCTACACGTGCGCACAAAGTGAATCTTTTGAAAGCCCATAATACTATTAGATGGAGCTTTCTTAAGCAATTGGTGTTCTTAGCTTTATTTTCTCTTAACTTTAATGGTGAATTAATAGGGTATATCTTTTCTTCTAGAGGCCTTAAATAAGGTAATACTATTTCTCCTTACCTTTTTTTTACTTTTTATGGAGGTTTTTTCTAGTTTACTAAGGGAGGAAGGTTCATATGAGAGTTTTCAATATCATTCGAGATGCAAAAAGGAGAAGCTTACATAGGTTTTTTTTACTTTCTAGCTTATGCTTTGTTGATGATACCATGATTTTCTCTAAAGGAGAAAAATGGTCAATGTAGTTAGTAAAAGAAGACATAGAGGAGTTCTACTTTCTATAACGCTAACTCCTTGAAAAGTCAAGTTTTCCTTAATGGAGTTAGTGAGTTGAAAAAAGCGGAAATTATCAGTATGCTAGGTTTTGGCATTGACTCCCTTCCAACCTTATCTTAGGGTGCCCCTCTTATCCTTGAAAATCTCAAAAACCATGTACACAATCCTTCTCTATAAGTTTGCTTCTCGGATAAATCATTGAACTAGTAAAGCTCTATTTGATGGTGGCCAAGTCTAACTCATCAAGAGCATTTTAGTCTCCTTGAAAGTTTATTGGTCTTCCATTTTCATCCTTCCAACAAGTATCTTGAGCTCTCTTGAGATTAAACTCAAGCTCTTCTTATGGAATGGGGACGATGAGGATAGAGCCAAGGACAAAATTAATTGGAATGATGTTTGCTAGCCTAATAGGGATAGGATTGGGCATTATAGATCTTTGCCAATAGAAAAAGGTTGCTCAATTGAAGCATTTATGAGCGTTTTGTATGGATCAAGGAAATGCGCTTTGGCCATCTTAGGTCAAGAAGGAATCATTTAGAGATCGAAACTTTTGGAGAGTGAGCATTCCTAATGATGCGTCTTGGTCTTGGAGGGAAAGTCTACAAATAAGACCTTTGGCCACTAAGCTTCTTAAATAGGAAATTGGTGATGGCAGCAACATCTCTTTTTGGTTTGAGTTCTGGCATCCGAGAGGTCCCTTAGTGAGTTGCTACCATTTTGGAACTCTTCTTTTATGGTGGAAGATGAATTCAGCTAGCAACTGGAGACCTTTGGCTTCAGATCAGCTCTTCCTTGGGATCTGTCAAACCAAATATGGCCTCTAGAGATAGACTGGTTTGGAAGAAAAGGCTTCAAAAGAGCTGTCTATTAAGCAAGCCTACATACTTGCAAAAGATAGATCACCACCTGTGCTGTGACAGTCCGTGGACATGCTTTTATTTTGTGGTTAGTTGCGCGGGAAAATTGCTGTGGGGTGTGATACAAGAAAATTGCTGTTTTTATGTGTGGAATGAAGAGTTTCATGATTATCTTCTTCTTTTTTTTTTTTTTTTTCAAGTGTAGTGTTGCTAGAGAAGTATGGAGAAAAGGGAAGTGTGCTATCTCTTGGTCTGCACCCTTGCCTACCTCTGCTAGCTTTCTCTCTTTACTCTTTTCACCTAGTAGCAGCACTTAGTGTGAGGTGCAGGAAAGCTCTAGTTGCTGTTTGCTACTATTGGTGGAAAGAGAGGAATCATCACCGTGTTGTAGAAATTGCTCATCACAAGGAAGCTATCTTCAGAACTATTCTTTCTTGCCTTCTGTAAATTTACATACTTGTCTTTTTTTGTTTTTAGTGGCTTCTTTTCCATTTTGGATGCAGCACTTTAGAGCCTTATGGCCATCCTATTGACCTAGGTATCCTTTTATTCTTTTATACGTAGTTTGATCATATAGGTTTTCAAGCAACAATCAAGTGGATATTTTCATTATGGATATAGGAGGAATGGCTGCTAGAAGTCAAAAGAGGAATGCAAAAGAATAGAAGCCCTTGTATGGTGTTGATGATCGTTTGTTATGATGTCAATTGCAGATGTGCTTAAAGTTAGGCTTCAGATGCAACTTGTTGGCCAGAGAGGTCCATTGACTGGAATGGTATGGTAGGGCCTATAAGCTATTCTCTATATTGCAATTTTGATGGCTTGAGATCACATTTCATTTCCTGATAGATTCTTTTCAATGGGTTCATTAAAGGGACAACTACTGGTTCATGTAGTGAAAAGGGAAGGACCAAGGTCATTGTATCTTGGATTAACCCCTGCATTGACCAGGTCGGTTCTTTATGGAGGTCTTCGGCTAGGATTGTATGAACCTTCAAAGTATGTCTGTGATATGGCCTTTGGATCCACTAACATTTTGGTTAAAATCGCATCTGGAGCTTTTGCTGGTGCTGTTGCAACGGCATTAACAAATCCAGTTGAGGTTCTAAAGGTAATATAGACATAGTGTGCTTTTAAAAAACTTTTCTGCTTAGATTTGTTTTGGAGAATTGATTCTTGTCATTAGGTACGATTGCAAATGAATAGGGGTTTGATTGGAGGACCAGTTGGGGAAATGCGCAAACTTGTGGCAGAAGAGGGAGTCAAAGCTCTTTGGAAAGGGGTTGGTCCTGCTATGGCAAGAGCTGCTGCTTTGACCGCATCACAGCTTGCAACATATGATGAGTGTAAACAGGTGATGTTCTTTTATTTGTCTTTGAATCTTCAAGCATTTGCTCCTGCCAGTTTTGAGCAGTGAAACTCCAGCCTATGAAGAATGAATAGTGCTCTTGCTCTTCTTTTGTGCCTTTGCTTCTAACTTTTTTTTTTTTTAAATTAAAATACTGGTTCAGGTCTTGATGAAATGGACACCTCTGGATGAAGGGATTCATCTACATTTAGTGTACGTGGTGCTTATGTTATTTTCTCAGTGTCTAAGTTATAACAATCGGGTTCAAGTAAAAGCTTGAATGATATTAGTCTCAGTATCCAATTGTTGGCAGTGATAATATAGGTCACCTTTTTTATTGGATAAATAAATATAGGTCACCTTTTATGAAAAGCATGGGGAAAAAACATGGTTTTCTTGAGGAATGAACAATAGCTGTGGTCATTTGTTTTCTTGGGAAAAAGGGAAAAGAAAAAGAAGAGGACTTCGGAAATATACTTGCTATCTAAAGTAGATATCATAGAGGTTTTAATTACCAATAAATGTATCTCACAGATGTTTAATAGTTCTCTATGTTGTCTAGAACATCTCAATAAATTGTCTGTATAAATATCTAAAGATTAAAAGGTTTACACAATAAATAACACATGGGACATATGTATCTGCACATTCTGTGCTTTGGCCTTTAGTTTGTCTAGAGAGAGGAAAGTTGATTGTTGGCAATGTTTCTTGCAGTTCAAGCACAGTTGCTGGTGCAGCGAGTACACTCATAACTGCACCTATGGACATGGTTAAGACTCGTCTCATGCTACAACATGAATCTAAAGCTGCTGGAAAATATAAAAATGGATTTCAATGTGCTTACCAGGTAATGATGCGCTGATTTTGTTTTTCCACTAGCGCTCTGCTCACTGTTCTTGCTTATGTTAACGCTTCTGTGTTAGTTGGATGTACTATAGTTAGCTCCTGCACTCCACTAATAACAGCTTCTGGGTATTTTGAGAGTATTTTTTGCTAAGGAGGTGGTAGATGTCTTCCGGATCATTCCCCGATGAATTGATGACTTTGACATTCAAAGCCCTGATAGTTGGCCAAAAATTTAGCTTGAAATATTTGCTTGAATACTGTGGTCTTGTTTGGTTTATTCCATGGAATATGATTCCTTGAAATCCAGTTTATTAATGTTTTCAGTTAGATTTTAATCATATTATAGGGTTGGTGATTAAAAAATTTGAGCTTGTGGCTCCAAGGGGAGTTATTAAGGTTCTAAGGAGTTTGGAGCAAGACCAATCAAAGCTTGATCACGACTCCACGATTTAACCAGCAAACCTTTTTTCGGGCAAGGTTTTGACCCATTTTAACATGGTCCATCTTGAACCTTTGGTTACAGACGAAGCAATTTGGCCTGTCAATTGGCGAGTGAAAACGCAATGATTATCAGCTAATCATGCTATCTGAGAAACTGTTTTATTTCCCATTCTGTTTTAGTTGTTATAGTTCCTAATTGTTAGGAAATAAGGGAAACAGGTGATTTGATGATAGCTTGGAGGTTGTTTGACAAAAGTTTGAAAATGGAGGTCATGCAGAATGATGGGGTGGATGGTCTTCTTTGTCATGGTTTGATGCAATTATGGCTATGCCTTAGGTGTTGTAATGGAGTTTCTGGCCTGATAGCTGCTTCCTGTGTTTAAATGAAATCCTATCTGGGCACTGAAAGCAGGAAGCTCGATTCCAAGTTGACAGTTTCCATTAAGTCCATCATGCAGCATATTCTTTGGGATGATTATGTGGAGTTGAAAACGTTATCTTTGGTGTATCTGTTTGCCCTAGTTTGAACATGACTTATGCTTGCAAGAAAATTGGGTGCGGGATTATATATATTGTCATTTTTTTTCCTGATAAATGGGCAGCTATATGTATATGCACACACAATATATGGCCAGTAACTTAACAGTGATGTCTTTCCTGTGTCTGTATGACAATTCCAAACTTACTTTACCCATCCAAATGCATATGAAAGCAGAAAAGCCGAATTTGAGGGTTGTTTGTGCTCTGGATCTTGAGTGTCTTGTTTGCATGCATCTCTGATGTTTTATCATATTGTGTGATTTCAGGTCATCTGCACTGAAGGGCCAAAAGGTTTATACAAAGGGTAAGTGATTCTATAATCTATGCACTTCTGCATGTGAAATTTTTTTAATGTCAAGCTGGGCAACTGGACTTCTTTCCACTTGGGGAATCAAATTTTCTAAGTGAATAATATAGGAACAGCATACGCTCATAAACAGCAATTACCTTAGGCTGCGATGTTTATTTATCTTTGAACATAACTTTTATGAGCATCATCGAGTTGTTTTAGAATGTTGCTTTCTAGATAATTTATGATTGCTGAAACAAAATAATCTTCTTCGTTTTGTATCATCTTTGAGTACTTGACATCATCACTTTTTTACAGAGGACTTGCAATATTTGCAAGATTGGGTCCACAGACTACAATAACATTTGTGTTGTGTGAGAAACTAAGGGAAGTTGCTGGCTTGAAGGCGATTTAGTCAAGAGGTTGCTCCTTTCTGAAAGTAACTCCATGATATCGCTGTCATTTATTGTTGTTCCCATTCTTTTCGAAGATTTTAGGAAGGTTATGAATTGATTTACTAATTAAGAGACCCACTTGTGTCAGAGGTGCTCATGGCCATTTAAGAATGGCCCACATTTAGAGGAGACTTGGTCAAAAGCTTTGTCTGAGTCTCTTTTGCTGCTATCCATCTCCTATAGTAATTTTCTTATGCTGTTGTTTTCTTGCATTTTTAATTTTCATTCATCACAATCAATTGTAATTTTATTGGTGATAATATATTTTGGAACGAAAGGGAAGGATGATGGTTGATTTTGGTATTCCTTTTTCATATGCTTCGACCGTATACACTTTTTATGCTAGTCGGAAGGAGAAGGGACAGTAGAAAATCCCTCTCACCCGTCTGTCTGATTTTATAGGGCGGATATCTTTAATTCATATTTTCTATGTGTGGGAAAAAAGGAAGGGATAATCGAATCTCTTTCACCGGTCCAGTCTAATAGGACGAATGCTACAATTCGCCTTTATATTTTGTTATATTGCAACAGAACTAAGTTGATTACAAAGCTTCACATCCGAACTACGAAGCAAATGTACGTGTACTGTGTTAGCATGTTAGGAATTTATGTGATGTAGCACCACTCATTATGACAAATCGAAGACAGGAGCAAGATGTACGATGTTGGTTTTCAGCCTGACAAACAAGAAAAACTTAAGTATAGAGATAACATTGGAAATAATTAAGGAGATTTCTAAGGTGGACTGGTTAAATTAATTTTAATGATGCTTAGAATAAGGAGTAAAATGCCAAACGTGTTGACTTTACAGAGTCATGATGAGAGGAGTAGGTACAACCAACGGAAAACTCTTTTGCTTTCAGTACGGGCTTTCATTCAGCTCTCTGATAGCAACCTCGTTGGTGTTTTTGAAGCTACGCAAAATGACTCTTTTATTCCCCTAAATTTGGTGATTACTTATCGGGCTCATATATTTATAGATTATATGGGTTAAATATAAGCATGTGATTGAAGCTTTCTGAGAAGAATATGCGCATATTTATAACCGAATATATTTGAAACTTGCTAGTTGGTGGTTGCCCTATATTCGGTATTTCTTGTTAGTCACGCACAACGTGCCTACTAGGTAAATATAACATCCTATGTTGTTATAAGATGTCTATGTGGATGCTAAATTATTCAAAGGTTGTAATATTGCATATGCACTCATTGAGTCATGTCTAGTGTCTACTGGTTGATGGCAAAATTCTTTCACCATGCATATAAAGGACGATATTAGTGTCATGAGGCCCTCGCCCGATTCAACCTCGCCGGGTCTGACTTGATCTAAACCGGGAGGACCCCCTAAGTCCTAGGTGCTGAACAGAAGGAATTAGGAACACACCAACCCCCACCCCACCGGCCTCCTCCTCCCCTCTTCCTTTATGCGGTGTCGGGTTTGTGTATACCTACCGCTAGTGGGTCTATCGATTCAAAATTCTGGTTCCCAAAATGGCCTTCCTTAGTCCTTTTTTTCTTTTTTTTTCCCATTCCTAGCAATTATTATTATTATTTTATATCAAATTCCCTATATTTTATGTTAACAATTACATGCAATATCGTTAATGTGTAATTACTTTAAACATCGATATGTTTTGAGAAATCACCTTCCATGTGCTTGGAAGTTGACCCCGCTGCACTTGCAGCTACATGTTGAAATCAATAAAATAGTCATCTTCAGTGCTAGATATGTCATATGCTTCCCGATCCTAGTTCTACACTCTATGCTAATCTTTGATGTTGGTAAGCCCTTCGATGATCATGGTTGTCTTCCAAAATGAGCCTCATCATACCAATTGCTTTCTCCATGGCAGCTGTTGACACTAGAGCGGGCAAAACTTATTGAGCTATGTGAGAAAGGATTTGAAATGTCTTCATATGTCTATTCAACCAATTCAAGATATCAAAGTCATGAATACTGTACTACTACTAAACTCAAAAACATTAGTCAACTAATTGTCAAGTTCTATGTAGGTATTGCCTCCTATCTCACCATTGTGTTTTGTCAATCTTTGAGTCATCATAAGATCTACAATGAGGGATCTATCAAATCAATTGTGTAAACATCTTGTGAGTCAAACATTTTATTAGTATGCCTCATAGTATAAGCCTAAATAATCAGTAAGCCCTTTTATCTTACAAAAATGGTCTAGAATCATCATAATAAAAAAAAATATTTGGAATTTCTCTATAATAAGTGAACGAACTTTAGTATTTTCATTTATACAACTATAATATGGCATTATGTTGCACCTCCTATAATGATGAAAGTATGCTTAAAGCTTTTCAAAATAAATAAAGGGATGCTTAGGTGTAATGGTTTATTTGAGATAGTGAAAGTAGCCAAATTATATACAACATGTTTGTAATCTACTATATTTTGCAAAAGTTTGTATGTATAATTTCACCTATGTTGGACATCCCTTTGAAATTTACATGGTCATAGTACTTTCTTTATAAAAAATTTATGACAAACCTTGTTAATGGATGAATGGTTTAACTTATAATCAGCTACTATTTTAATAGGTGATATTCTAAAATGCAACATGGACATATTATCCTCAACATAGAGATTCAATATGTAACAAGTGTAGTAGGTGTGGAAAATGGTTTTCCCCAACATAGCCTAGCAAAAGGTGAGTTCATGAATAAATCTAGTGTTTGCCATTGTGTTGCCAAAAGCAATTAAAAATATCATATTTATCGATGTTTATTTATATAAAATAATGCTTATGATTTTGAAAATGTTCTATGTCGTGTGTTGTTCATCGAATTTTCTAAGTGCTAGTATTCATTTTTGTATAGACAACTTTTCATCTATTTAGCAGCAAGTGATTCTCACATACAAGTTTTTATCAGCTTGTCCATTAATATATGTGTACAAATGGAAAGATATGTTGCAAACTAGTGAAACCCCATAAGCTCCATTTCCTTAGTGGTAAGGATGGATGTTTATTCTAGGATAGTTACACTAGAGTATTATCGAGCGCTAGAATTTAAACACATTTATTCATAATCTATGCATAAAAATTCTTACCTATAGCACATGATAAGTGTGTGTACACTATCATTTTGTATAGTCTAATTTTTTGCTTTTCCTTGGAGTAATGAAATGATTTAGAAGTATTAGAAACGAACGTATAAAATTGTTTTAATCCATTTTCTTGCTTATATTCATTTGTATGCCTCAATTGCATGTGCTTTAGGAAAAGTTCATAGCTATCACCTTTTTTTACCCATGATTAGTTTGTAGAACAGAAAATGGAGAGCTCAATAGAACATAGACAATTTAGTACAATAGATAGTATATAGTTGTGTTGATAGTCGGATTTCCATTATTCGGCTACTCGGCTGCCTACATGACGAGAGACTCTATTCCCGATTGTGCCAAGTAACATCAATATGATAAGTAATTCGATTCTCAGCTGATGCTAACTAACGTGGACTAACATCTAATTTAAATTAAGTAAAGCGATGCAAACAACTATCACCTGATATGGTTATATTACATAATTACCTACTCTCCTTACATTTTTGGAATGTGTTTGATCAAGAGGCCTTTATGTGTTTTATTAATCATTTCGATAACTACTATTACGGACATGACATTTGCCTATAAATACGAGAAAGAAATACTGTAAGAGACATTTGATAACTCTTAACTACTCACTTAATTTCCTTGACTCTCATTCACTAACTTAGACATCAGAGTGGCCGCACCGAACTGATCCTGATACCAAGAGCTTTTCCTTTCTTTGCAGGATAATTTTATTTACCAAAATCCACCAACAAGAAGTTGAATATAGAGTAGTTTAGAAAGTAGAATATATGGCATTTATATTTTTGGATGTATGAAATATGATATATGGTTTATTATTTATATCACCATTTGAAGAATGTTGAGCATTGTTCATTTGCTAATTTTTCCTACTACCTCACAGTTATTTTCTATGCTTTCTTTATTGCATTAGCAATTATTTCTCTACAATGATTGGATGTGGCATGTAAAAGGCTTCTCGCACTTACTCCCCCCACTTGGGACATATAATTTTTGTAATTTATTTTTGACAGTTATATTCTTTTGCGTTAGATCATATTGTTTAAGCATGTAATTAGTGTATAAGGGCTCTTAAAAGACAATATAATGAGTTGATTTCAAATATGACCAAATTTAGAATTTTGAATTAAGCTCAATGGGAAACTTCAGGGTCATCAACTTGATTTAACCTGTTCAGGATTGATTTATCTAAAAAAATTTTCTTCTAAGAACTTATGTTGAACTCAATTATACATGTGAATTAGTCGACTTGACTATTCTGAGTCCAACTCTATGCCAAACCCAACTAATTCTCAAGTAGATGTAGCGCACTCATATATAAGATGCGTATGTATTTTCTTAATTGGCGACATGGAAAATAGAAATTTTATTTGCAAATACTATAGGCATAGTTGCTTCGCAATTGAAAGTTGTGGTTCTTTTATTTTGTACCACTCAACTTTTAGATCTAAAGTGTTTTTAGTATGTTTTTAATTTCTCATCGATATTAGGATGGATCAAAAGTATGAGGATAAATTATAGTGAGAACTTCACATCCCATACAAAATGTTGATTCATTTTTCTTCCAATATATTAAAGTCAATCTTTTGTTATTATACCATTGTAATTATCCTTAAAGTTGATTTATTATTTGATTTAATCCACATATATTAACGAAATATCAACTAAGTCAATAAAACTTCTAACAAATGATAACACGATCTAAAAAATAAATTAAGTATATATTTGATTTAGTATCACGTTGTGGTGAAATTTTTTGTTGTCAATATTTTTCATTTAAAGGAATATATAAGTATATTATTTTAATAATTTAATGTAATTCTACATTTTTGTATAGTTTCCAGGGCATATTGGTGTAGCTTAGTGAAAATATAAGGCATAACTAACGTTTGCTAATTGTAAAAATTAAGGATAAGTGAGGATATAGTGAATAAGGTATAAGGTCCTACTCATATCCTACTTTATAAGATATAGATTTCTAAATTTTAAAATCGGACCATCCTTATGCCACCCCATAACCACCTTAGAACACCATATAAAAATTATAGGGTATAAGATATCATATAAAATTTGTAAATTTTGCCTTTCTATCTATAAATTTTAAATTCATGTGTGTAATTGCCTACCTTCTAAGCATTTACTTGAAAGTTTTTTTTTCCCCTCAAAATTTTGTTGCTTGAAGATGGTTTGTTATACCATCATTGAGTTAAGGATAAGGTCAACCTATATTCAATCTGCTTTTTACTTAATAAAACATTCAAATTTCAAATTATTTCTTATTCAACCCAATAACAATAGCAGAAAGCCATACAATAGTAAGCCTTACATAGAGTATCATAGCTATTCATTCTTATATAATATATGATTCTTTTACAAGTATACATATCATGACTACAAATGCTAAACTAAATCTTTAATAATGTAACACCATAGTCTTTCTTGAAGAATTGCTTCTAAGAACTTAAATCGTATCTTACAGCTAATGGCTTCTTCTAAGAAACCCATCTCTTACTAGCATTTCGAAGTCTCTTTGTCTCTACAATGCGATGCCCTATCTAAATCATCCTTAACCTAAGAATAAACAACTTATCCCCTTAGCTTTCTATTAGCTTTCTATAAGCTAAGTAAGAGTGAATAAACATGTAACAATAAACATAGCTAGCACCACAAACATAACAACAAGTAGTTACTCTGATTATATTATCTTATATCTTAGCTAAGCCATCAATGCACATGATGTATGCCATGCCCATGCACATCACATCATTAGTACCAATATCCTAGCTTAGCTTGGCACTCATCTAGTTAGTTGATTTCAACTAGGCATTTGGATACAAAATCCAAGGACCTAAAGATAATAAGGAGTTGTCTACAAGTAAGACCCCCAAAACCTAGCGTTACTCATTAAACCACAAGGAGTGGTCAAGTTGCTAAAGTAAATACAATTCTATATGCTTTAAACACTAAAGTCTTTACTTAATAAACCTAGCTTTTCAAATGAAACATGATCTAAAGGTCCTCTTCATGCCATGTCGTGCCGTGCCATATCATAAATGCATCAAACAATATCAAGCACATCTTTTTCGATTAACATTACATATTAATCATCACTTAGATTAGCTAAGCCTTTACTTTAGTCTCTTATTTCTTTCTCATCTAGAATCTTTGTTATTAGATTAATTTAAGTGAACACTTATAAGACTCAAGTCTTCAACAAACTATCGAGGATCTAGAGTGGCAACACATCCCCAATAAACACGAAACTTACAAAATATAACTCTAGAAGTAGGTAAGTATAGTAATTGTGAGAAGCACGAGTTACAAGTATTCTCACGTAATGGGACTATAGTTGTTTGAATCGGTAGATTAAGATTTTTAGAAAATATTCTCATAATCAAATGAATTTATAATATAAGATCACAAAAGTTAAAAGAAGCATTGTAGTAAAATTTATTTTTGAAAATAAAGTATATAAAATAGTTAATTTAATAAAAGCATGATTTTATCGATATTGTTTATTTTATTGAGAATGCATGATTTAAGTTCTTATAATTAACAAAACTTTAAAGATAAATTATTTGAATATAGAAGTAAACAAAGAGACATTAAATAATGTCTAGGAAATATGTATACACATCAAATATATTGGTTACAGTATATATATATATACTCATAAATAATTATAACTTATAACATATATAATATATTATTATAATTTAGTAAGATTAGTAAGAGAAAATTAATAAAATAATTAGAGATCACGTGTTTAAGGATAAGTGGGCATGTCAAATATCATAATGGCTATGGGAAGCAAACACTTAAGCTAATGACACCTAATGGAATAAATTAATAATGAATTTATCCAAAAGTAACATGAGTAAAGTTGGAGAAAGAATTCCTCTTATATAAACTAATGTTCATTTCCAGTATTTATTTTGGGATCATAGAGAGTTGAGGGAAAACAGGAATGGGTAAAGAATGTGCAAGAATAAATTAAGGAAAATTTTGTACAAAATAGGGTAAAATTGGAAAATTTCAAGTTCACTAAGCCAACTACCACTTAGAAGTAGAACAAGATTACTGGGTAATAGTGGATTCACCGCTTAGACTGACCGACAACCACCCAACCGTCGGTGATGGCTAGAAATCGAAATGCCAGTGAGTTCCTGTTTTGCTCTGATTTTTTATTAAATTATAAAAATAGCAGATTTCTTTTAAAAATTATGAAACTTAGTTTTTCTAAGTATTTTTGCATGAGGTATTCAAAAATGAAACCAAAAATTTCAAATTCAAAGTAGACATATGGGTTCCTTAAGAAATAATGCCGAAAGATGAATTTTACATTAAATTTTAAAAATAGTAACTAATTTAGTTTATACCTTGATTTTTGTATACAAGCTCTTGAAAGGGTCTACTTTAATTCTATGTCAAAAGTTTTATAAAATTAAGAAGTTGATATTTAGTAACTTAGGCTAAATTGCATTAATGTGTTGAAAATGCTTAAAATGGAAAATTTACCAAGTAATTTGATAATTTAAATGAGTTGGGATACTAAACTATTCTAGTAAAGTATATAAATAGGAGAATTGGTGTTGAAATTAGGTGATTTGATGATTTAAGAAGTGTTTTGTATAGATCAGAATGTGAGTTAGAATATAGGTTAGAATGTTGGGTGGGTAAAAATATGAAATAACTTGATATACAGAACTTAGGTTAAAATTTGATGCATGGGTTTAGCTGATTTTGGACATATATATGTCCTTTCAAAATAATTTATTATGTTCTTCATATGCGTTTAACCATAAAGTAAACATAAGTGGTATATTAATAATATTATAGTACTTGGATTTTTAACAAGTGTTTTTATTAATAACACTTACCTTAGAATCGGAATGTTATGGAAGGAAATGGAATATAATAACTCATTATGTCCTTCATATACATTTAGCCATAAAGTAAACCTAAGTGACATATTAATAGCATTATAACAATTGGACATTTAAAAAGTGTTTTTATTAAAAACTCTTACCTTAGAATCATAATATTATGGTAATGACTTTGAATATAATAACACCTATGTAGTGTTTGAGGAGGTAAGAAACTATGTCAGGAAGTCTGCTAAATGAACTTATATACAAAAGGTAAGTTAGAAACTAGGTTAGAAAGTATTATAGGCTAAAGTTTTTTATAAAAGAATAACTTAAAGATCTATATCCCAAGTGTAAGTAAGTTAGTAATCTTACTTGCACTTGACCTATATTAACTTAGGGTTCATACGTGTTTTGTTTAGGAGATATAGGTAAGGAACAACCTCAAATCAAGAGTAAGAGTCGAGAAATTTGCAAGTGATCCTAGTAAGTGAATTGCTTATGTTCTAGAGTAAATTTTATCTACTCTTAACTTATTTATTCATAGTAAATGTGACGGATCTTGTGTATATGAATGTGACATGTTGATTGATGAGTTATGAAATGCTTTCTAAACTATTTTGTATATTGTGTTAGATGAGTCATACTTGGATATTGATTGTGATGACTTTAGTTGTGCTATTGTATACTATAATTGATGGATTAGATCTATATTTAATTGGGACAAGAAACTAGATACTAACTACTAACTACTAACTTTACCTTTTAAGTTTTTCACTTAAGTGAACCCGATACTAAGGTTTTAAAGATAGAAATAAAATAGAGTAAAGGTTTGGCTAAAAATTAAATAAGGAAGCTTATCTGTATTGCTTGGTAATTGCTAGGTATGTGATTGATGTATTCATGTCATAGCACGAAAAGGGCCTACTAGTCAAGTTTTCTAAAACTAAGATTTTGCTAGTTTAAGTTTTATAAGACGAGTTGGGTTTATCAAGTCAACAACTTGATTTATAATATATTGGTTATGTGCATATAGGATTGCATTTTTAAACCACTTCTTATGGTTTTTGGTACGTTGTTAAGTTAGGCAACTCTTGCTTGTATTACTAGGTTCCTAAACTTTGGTTTGTGTTCAGATTCCCAGTTAAAGTCAATTAATTGAATGAGTACTAAGCTAGGCTAAGATATCGATATCAATGCATATCATATGTATTAACATAGCGTGCATTTGCTACATGTTTGGGTTGAACTAATGAGTTATGTGAGGAAATGATAATTTGCTAGGTGATTGTGCTATCATATTACTTCTATTGCTGTTTGTTTATCCACTCTTACTCAACTTACAGTAAGCTGAGCGGATAAATTATCTTATCTTCAGGTTAAGAAAGAAATTTAGATAGAACATCAAATTACATAAGAAAAAGGGCTTGAAAGCGTATGGTGAAGTAATTTTTCTTAAGAAGGATCAAGCAATTGTAGGATTTGTTATAAGTTTTAGGAAGTGGCTTACCAAAAAGCATCAACATGTTACGTATAGATTAAAAATTAAAGGTTGTAAATGTGTTACTTAGGCTTTATAATAAAATCATGTATAACATTTAACATATGTGATACTCCAAGTATGTCTCTTCGATGTAAAGATTTCCATTATGGTTTGTTATATTGATTGAGAAAGAGTTTTGGAAACAAGTGTTTCATGTTGTTGTATAATAGGTGGATTACAGGTTTCACTTTATCTCTAACTCAAGAATGATAATTATGAACCATCTTAAGGTGCCAAAGGTCAAGAAAAACTTTTAAGCAAACACCTAGAAAGCGGAGCATTACAATACCTTAAGATTTATAGTTAGTCCCTAGCTTCCTGTCTAAGTTAGTATGAACACTAACAACATCAAATAATCATTCAGTAACATAGGCACAATAATCAATTCCAATATCAAAACATACTTTAGTCAATAATAGTTATCTAAAAAGAAGCATCACATACTCATTAAGCAGTATATTAGCCACCATATTCCATTCGACAATATACTCAAGAGATCAGGAATTGTCACCTATATCATCAATCATCACATCACACTAACACATAACATCAACTAGATCTACAATAGCTAAGTTAATTAGGAAGTCATATGAGTAGATATAATCTACTCTAAACACACAAATATCTACTTACCTAAGCTCACCGGTAACTTAAGATCTATACTCCCATACAAAGTTCTTCCTCATCTAGCTCACCTAGGAAACTATCAAGGTCAACCATGTGATAAATATGAACTTATTTATTCTTAATTACAACTAGGGTTTAAGGGTTAAGGCCTTTCTTTAAAGAAGAATTTGTTCTTGATATCCTCCGATTTAACCTCTAACTTATCTCTGGAACTTTCTCATGAATCAGGTTAATTATAAAATTCCTATGAATAGTCTCTAATATATATCCCCAATCCTTACTAATTAAGAATCTCATTTACATCTAATTCAATCTCTAAACCCAACTTACATAAAAGCTACTAAACGCATCCTCTGATTCTTCTTTTGATATTACTTCTAATTTAGCCACTTATACTCCCACTTCCTCATTTACTTTAGGTTAGCGTTAGCAAGGAATATAACAAAGTACTTATCTTGTACTTCAACTATCAAACTATATAATTAATATATATGACCAATAAATCATATAAGTCATTACATAGGCACATAATAGAAATATTCATGGTATAATATGTGTATTCATTTGATTCCTCGAAAAATACTATAAATTCATAACATATATAGTTTAAGATCTAATAATTACAAAGCTTAAATATAGTTATTACATATATTTTTCAAAATATCGATTTTAGGCCTTATTTTACTAAAAATGAGCTAAAATTAGGTAATTAATCAAATAAAACTACAAGATTTGAAATAAATACTTATTTACTCACAACTAAGCTTTAAAAATCATTATAAATTAGATTCATTAAGAAATTTAATCAAAAACATATTATTTCCTTAACGTGAAAAACATGGTAGATTTCATAAAATAAATTTAATAAATTCTATACATATAATTATAAAAAATTCCTTTTATTTAAATTAAATATAGCATACAATGAATATTTATACAAAAAATTAGCTCAAAACAACATTGTTTACTATTTATAAAAAGTAGTACAAAATTCATTAGAACAGAGCTATTTCTTTAAGAACATATATGAGCACTTCTAATTTTTAAAATTTGGATTGATATTATGATTTTGTATGCAAAAATACTAAGAATGCCAAGTTTCATGAATTTTGATGACCGTTTGATATTTTTAGTAGAATAAACTAATTTAGGAACTAAAAATAATATCACCTCTTCGCCAAAGCCCTAACCAACACTGGTCGAAAAGGGTTGGTTGGCTAGAATCCTCTTGGTGTCAGACCTTAACCACCAAGCTACCACCATTCAAGTTTCTATATGGTTTTAAACCCCTATGCTCTACCCTTGGACCTTTTTTCCCCCTTTTTTTTTTCTAAATTTCTAATTTAATATAAATTGTGTGTTTTAGGAGTACTCCTACTAATCTTATGTGGCCAAAATGAGCAAACTTAAGTCTATAATCCTTCTTTATAGCTGCTAGGTTGATGGAGCTTTTTATCTATTTATTTCTCCTTTTCCAAGTATCATTTTCCTAAATCATTATTTGTGTTACCTACTAATCCTACTTGGTTTGACCATTAACAACTCAAATTGCCGTTTGCTAGTAATGTAACTCTTTGCCACATTAAGTGTTAGAGAATCTCACATGTTAATTATGTAATTATGTGATTATTTTATTAATTTAATGCATAATTTACCTATATTTAATATCTTATGTGACTATATACACATGTCGGGTATATTATATGTATTTTTAATGATAATATCACGCCCTGAAGCGGCAGAGTCGTAACAGCTTCGCTGTGTAAACCATCTTAAGATAGAAGTTGGCCTTACAACCGCTATCTTAGACTTGATCTACACAAGACGTCCACGATTAACCCGCTTTGAAGTAAACAGTTTGTAATTTAAATAAATCATTTACCTAAGAAAGTGAGAAAATATATATATACATATAATTCAATTATTGTAATTAAAGTTTACAATATTTCTCCGTAATATATTTCTTAGTTATTATATTATTCATAAATGAAAACTAATTCTAAAATAAAAACTTAGACCTTAAAAATATGTGTTTATTCTTCAATGTTTTTCCTCACTCCCCAAGATCCAGTAGTTGTTAGCTTCAGAGTAGTTGTTTGCCACTTCTTAGACAACACTTGTACGACATCTATAGAGATGTGAGCAACTACAGCTCAGTAAGTTGGGATGGAAGACTTAAAACTATACCATAAACACAACAAAGTTTTCAATCAACTTATTAGGTGCAATGCATGTGTAAGCAAATGCCATCGCACGACGTTGTCCAGCCCGTCGTGAGATTAGAGAAATTGCACCCGCTCTAATCTAGGTTAAGGAGTTGCTATTAATGCAACAGCTCACTACTAAACCCAGGCTTGTGCAATATAGACCTTACTCCTCCTGCGACTACCTTCGAACCATTGACTTCACCCTCGCCGCGACCTCCTCTCTTGTCACTTAGTTCGACTAAAGATAAAGAAGGGACCATTATGTAATCCTGCGCTATCCCTTTCGAAGGGGTCGGTATTTGGCCGGAGAGTCCTAGGTTTCCCCTAATGGGTTGCCATGCAGGTCCAATTATGGTTACAAGTCGTATATTTGATTAAGTTTAGTTTAGGGTGATCGTTCATTTCATACAAGTCATACAATACATGCCAGAACAACAAACAGAACCATAGCATCACTCATAATCAAGTACATGCACACAACCACCTATTTAACAAGCACAACTAAGCATAATCTCAAGCCTCCAAAATACGGCATCATATTAATCCCAACTTACCTCAACTCCTCGCTCACTCACTTGAGGTCCGACTTGCTCAGGCAATCGCCGATCATCCCTATAACACAAACGTGGTTTCAGTTTTTCATATAATTATTATAGGTTCGTTTTATCCTATAACGCTTATTGTTATGTTTTGTTTAGGTTTAATATACCAAATTATCTAGGTCTTAAGTCTTTTACAATTATTCTAGGTTTGGGGTTAGGTTCGAGTTCGGTTTTCGCATCGATTTCTAAATTAGGTTTTAGTTCGATTTCTTAGTAGTGTTTTATACTCCAACCCTAGAAATTTGTTTCAACCCATAATGTGAAATTAATCACATTACTTCTCGATCTCCTAAATATCATCATTACCCCTAGTCAGTATTTTATTTCACCCGGTACACTTAAATCTGTATTAGTGTACCGAATTTACTCTTGATATGAGAAATTTTTACATTTTTCATATAATTACATAAATTCAAGTCTTCTATTGGTTTTATTATATATCCCTATTATTTATATAATATCAATTTTTATCCTAATATTTTCTATTTATTATATTTCCAATAATTACATATTATGTATATAATACACTTCTAATATTTCTATTACTCTAATTACCATCTCTAAACATCAATTATCATTTCAAAATGTCTAAATTCATCCTAAATCAGATTTTACATCTAATTATCCTAATTTATAAAATTAACTTACAATTTACTACTTTTCCCTATTACTCATTTACTATATAATTAACCTAATAATTACATCTAACACCCTAAATGCTACAAGTATTATACTCCATCAGATTTCAACATCCTAAAACATATACTTATTCACTAAATCAGTAATTAACCATTTAATTACTTTATTAACCCTAAATTACTCATTTTATGCCTCATTTTAAGGCCTAAAAATTATCTAAAATTTTCGAAAATTAATTTTTGAAAACAAGCTTCATAGCACTATTTTATATCATCTAAGTAGTCTACACAAAAATTTCGGGTTCAAAACTATACTCCTAAGGTCATTTATTTCAAAATCGAAACATGCTCGGTTTTGCATGATTTCTTAAGGACCCTATATCACGAGATATATTTTCATCAAAATAATATTTTTCCTAAAAACTACATATAAAAATATTCTAGAATAACAAAATTCATAATTTTCTAAGAATATTTACTATTTTTAACAAAATTACATAAAATCGGGCTGGAAATCGGACTTGCCAATCTGGGTAACTCCGGCCACCGCTGGCCACTGTGGCCTTGTCGGCAGGTCTGGGCGCTGCCACCACCGTGTGGTGGTGGTGGCAGTTCACTTCCAGGTGCTCGTCTGGTATGGGTTCCCTTTTAAGGCTCTAATTGTACAGTTTTTCTTATTTTTTTTCTAACCCTAATTTTTCTCTCAATTTTTGCCTCTCCCTAATTTTCTCTGATTTCTAACTGTCCAAATGAGCTTCTGAATTTTTCTTGCTATTTATAGGGCTTTAGGGAAATTATTGTACATTAATGAGATAAGACAATTGCCTTATCTCTTCTTTTTTCCACTTTCTATTTGTTGCATTTTAATTATTTGATTTTTTTCTTCAATATCTAATTGCCATGCCCCACTTCTGGACTTTTCCTCATTTTTCTATATTTTTCCTGTTTTTTCCTTAATTAATTATGAATTTTCTTTAATTATTTCTTATTATTTTAGTACATTTTGCATATTTTAAGTAATTACGCGTATTTCTACATACATGTAAATTCATACATAGTACAAATAAATATTCCTAAATATTATTTAGGTTATTTTATGATTTTTAATATACATATAATTTATCTCTAGCAATTCGTTAATTATCGGAATGCATTTTATGCATTTTCGATAAATAACGAGTTATATATTTAAAATTTGAAATTTTTATAGTCTTTTATTTTATTACTTATTTTCTTAAATTCAAACGTACGGAATCATTTTACTAATATTTCTAGCTTTACTTTATAATTGAGGCTCGATCGGGTCTTTCAATCGATCGAAACCTCGAATGGCTAGTTGTGGGGCTTACAGATAATATAATCACTTTATATATTATTTTACTCTAATATATTATTTATATAAGTTGAAGAATTTATTTCTAAGGTCTCTTTATATCTCAAAACTCAAATTTTGAGTTTTCGATATACAACAGATGATGCTAATAAAATCATGTCTTATTAAATTAAATATTTTATAAGTTTTATTTCATGAAATAAATCTTACTAAGAGTTTTCTTCTAACTTTGATGGCCTTGTACTATAGTTTGACCCAATTTAGAAAATATTTTCTAAAAACCTTAAATCGTATCGGTTTCGAGCAACTAAAGTCTTATTATACTACAAACTTGTTTCTCAAGCTTTCTGTAATAAGTTTATTTCCTTAATCCCTAAGCTATACCTTCTATGTTTTATAGTTAACAAGAATAATCTACTATTTTGAATCTAAGATAGTAGGTTTAAGACTAAGGTTTCGCAATGTGATATCAAAAAAATAATCTATATATAATATTACAAGTTCTTCATATGGAAAACTTATGAAACTTATACCAAAATCTATTAAATTAAAAAAAAAAACAACCTACCTTCATTATTTGAAATTTATGGAATCTTATTACTTAGCAAATGGGATGAAATAGCGAGAAATAATGGAAAATGTAAAATTGAAGAAGAAAATAAAGAAGAATAATGGAAAGAATGGAAAACATAAAATAAGAGAGACATCATTAAAATTTACCATTTAGGTAGTTAATTTATAGGTCTGGACTCCTTTCTATTTCTTTTTTACTAAGACATTGAAATATAATATTATCATTTATTATTTATTTATTAATATTATCTACTAATTTTTTTAATAGGGTAGATATAGCTCGAAACTTATACCATTTATAGAGAAATATAGGGTTATGTGTATCCTAAGTGATTTACTAACACTATAACAAGAAATAATGAAATTACGAAAACATCCTACATACTTCCTTAATGTACATTTTGACTCCTTTTCTTTACAATTAAGTATTTGGATTTTTTAAGACTAAAAATTATATCTACAATATTAAATCCCTTGGATCCTTTTGTATTTTACATAGGGCTGTAAATGAGTTAAGCTACTCATGAGCTACTCGAGGTAAATTCATTTTATGCTTGATTCAACTAGAACTCGATTAGTAAATGAGTTGAACTTAAGCTCAAAATAAAGCTTATTTAATTAAATGAACTATAAAATTTAGGCTCATGAGCTAGCTCGTAAAGAAGCTCATGATTATGATCGTTAATAGGCTTATAAGCCTATATTATAATGTAATGATTTTTCTTTTTAGTTATATTAATTATATTCTAATGTTTTTTATTTTATTTCTATAGTATATGTTTTTTTAATCCATATATTTTTAATCTTATATATTTTAATAATATTCTCATTATGCTAATTTTTTACTTATATATGCTTGCGTAATAGTTTTACTAAATAATTTATGTTTATAGTTTGTTTGATAATGCATAAATTGAAGCTCCATTTAACATACTCATATTATAAATGGGTAAACAAGAGTCATCAATAATGATTAAATATAAAATGAAAAATGTACATTTTGATTAATATATTTGTTTCACGATTTTATGTGAGAGAAACAACCTCAAGAAGCTTATCTATAATAATTATATTATGTTATTGGGTTAATTGCAACGTATTTTTATATGATATGTTATCTTATAGAAATATTAGGTATAGTCTCCAATATGAAAAATATGAAAATATAAGTACAAAATTAGTATAAATTTAAGTTTAGGTTCGTTTATCTAAACAAGCTCAAGTTCAAGCTTAAGTTAAGCTCTTTTAGACTTGTTAATCTAGATGAGCTTGTTTAGATAAATAAGCTCCAATTCAGGCTCATTTTAAATATACAAGCTTGAGCTCAAGCTCGTTTTTAGGTTCATTTACATATACAAGCTCGAACTTATTTACCTAAATGAGTCAAGCTCAAACTCCTTAATAAGCTTAAGCTTAAGTCTCTAATTTTCATGTTCGATAAAAACTTAGCTCAACTTGAGCTTAATAATTTTTAAATAATTCAAGTTTAAACTTTCAAAAGCTCAACTCAACTCAATTCATTTACAGCCCTAAACTCTTGCATGTATTGAAAAATATACAATTCCTATATAATTTACCCAAGTAGATATATTTCTCATTACATTACAAGTTCTCAAATGGGTTACTCATTTGGGTAGTTTTCTTTTTTAGGGAAATCTTCACTTCCAACATTTTTTTTAGGGTTTTTCCTCGATGTTGTTCAAAATTTTAATTTCTTCAACTCCCCCATACTTTTTTTAAAGGTAAATGTGCATGGTTGATTGTGTTACAATATTAAAGGAAACATAATGTCATAGTAATACAATGAATAAATAAATAAATATGGAAGCTTTATAGATATCCGTGTTTACTCTCATTTGATAAATTACAACTATGACTTTAAAAAATAAAATAACTATGTTTTTCCAAACAATCCACAAATTATTATTACCTTAATTATTTACCATCTACTTGTATATGGGAGTAGCGCCTGGTAGTATACTTTTAAACCTATATAACATTTTGCAAATACTAAATTAAAAAAAAAGAGAGAATAAAATATATAAAAAAAACATTATTCATAACAAATTTTGAAATATTACAAGAAATAAAATTTGAGAATTCTCTCTTTTTTTATGATTTTATGTAATATTTTTAATTTTAGTAATTTCTTTTGTTATTTTGTTCACAGATAAAATAGTCATGAAGAGTATGAAAGCTTGCTTTTGAAGATTTTAAAGTTTAATTACTCAATTTAAAAAATAATTGGACTATGTACATATAAAAAAATGGACAATCTTGAAATTAATACGTTTTTTTTTTTAAATTTTGTAACTAAATTTTAGAGTTGATAAATGACATATCTCATTATACTATTACTTGTTAAATTTATTATGTTACATGTAATTTTATTTTCTAATCAACGATTGTTTGTCACTTCATTTGATTAAAAATGATAAGGTAACAAATTTAATAAGCAAAACTTTAATTGGATATAATATTTAGTAACATCAAATTTCAAGTGTAATAATTTGACAAGTAAAAGTCTTATTAACTATAATAATTAGCATTTTCAAGTTTTATGTCTAAAATTGAAAAAAAAAAATTTAAGTTATTATCATAATATTCCCTAAAACTATCTATCTCGCAATTTCCCAATTAGAACCATAGTTTTAAGTTTGATGCCTTTTTGGTAACTGTTTGGTTGCTCCTTATGGTATCTTCCATTCCTTTAACCTAAATGTTATATTATAATTATTGATATTTAATTCTTGCCTGAACTAAGGCCTAATAGATGAAGCTCATCATAAGGAGCAATGGTTAACACCTAAGCAAACAACGAGCTCACATGTCATACCGTGACCATCTTGCAAGTCCACAAGGTTATGCCAACAAAGAGTATGAACCAATAATGAGCCTATCTTCCACATCAAAACTTGTTTAACGAGCCAAATAATGACTATTTAAGCAAGTCAATCATTAACCAACTAGCTAACATGCATCAATCATCAAAGCTTAAGGCTCATCTCATCCCCTATTGAGCGTTAGCTAACTCCTCCCTCAGCATCTCAACCCCGCATTTGTTTTTAGCGCCTATAACCCTCTGCAACTCATTAATGAGCTTCTAACATCCATAGTATGGTCAACATGCCCGATGCCTCTACCCAAACCAAATCACTAAGCTATAGATTTGGTAGTTTGGTTAGCCATAACATGACGCTTGTAGTGAAGCTCAGCTTGTACTAGGGAGCACATTGTCTACTGGTAACCAGTACAAGCGAATCCTCGATTGCTACATGTCTAAGTAACCTTAATAAAAGGTGCCATGCACCAACAAGTAAGACAAATCCCTCTCTCTCATTCTCTAAGACCTCTTTTTCTCCCTCTCCCTAGAGAGTAGAAGTTGAACCCCCACCACAAACATTAGGAGAACACAGTCCTCTAGGTCTTTAATGCTTGTTTCCCCTTTTCTTGGTCCTCTTTGTTGACTTGAGCGTCAAAGGGCCCTCATGGCCTTACCTATAGGAGGCTTTTTTGTAGGTATCTAGAAGTAGAAGGTGAAGCCCAAGCCCATCCGAATCTACACATCCTAATAAGTCTTTACATGGTTAATATTTTGGCACCTACCGTTTTAGGTCAATACGACCACAATGGCTCAAAGTAAAAACAATAACTCGCAAGCATCTCATGTAGTGGATACTAATGCCTCCAAATAAAGTGAAGGCGATTAGACACTTTCATCCTAAAATGAAAGTATCGAAGTCCAGCAACTTAGGTTACTCGTCTAGCAAATATTGGAAGAAAACAGAAAATACCATGAGTCTACTGCGGCTTTGCACAAAGATGTAACATTGCTAAAAAATGCATCTCAAAAGCGCCTAAACAAGGAGGCAATTGTTGTCTTCTTCTCAGCCAAGCAAAAATGACGACTAGCATAGCATACGCCCAACACATTCACTTGATTACATTTAATACGATCATCAATCACACAAAGACCTACATGAGTAGCTAAACCGTGACCCTAGCAAAACACATGCAAAGGGTGAGCATAAAGCGATAAGCAAACCAATCGATAGCCTATCACTAAGGCCATCGCCAATAGATAATGAAGACATGAACATAGACGAGCTCAATGAATACATCCTCCGTACCTCCAGCATGTGTGATCAAAAGAAAGTCAAGTCATCCACACGCTTTACATCGGTAAAAAGCCCATTCATCTCTTCAATCCTTGAAGAAACATTTCCACAGGCGTAAGACTACTACATCTCAACATTTACAATGGTACTACTAATCCAGACAACCACCTTATCCACTTTGGAACTATGATGAGCCTCTACAACTTCTCAGATGCCATCATGTGTAAGGCTTTTCCTAGCACACTAGCGAAACCTGCCTTACTCTAATTTAACATCCTCCCCGAGGCATCCATTACTTTGTTTGACAACCTAAGAAGTAGGTTCTAACAACACTTCCTCAATTCTTGAGTCCTATGAAGAGATTCCTCCATCTTTTATAATGTCAAGTAACGCCCCAATGAAACATTGCGAGCATATCTTGAGCACTTCAACTGAACAAATCTACAAGTTTCCAAGCTAAACACAGGAATAGCTTTATAGGCACTCCTAATAAGCATAGATCCAAATGGAAGGCTCTTTAATACAGTATCATTGGATAAGCCTAAATGCTTGGACAAGTTTATGAAGGTCATTGAAAAATACATAGCTCAAAAAGATGCTATCAGAGCTTACTTCGAAGTGTAAAACAATACCCGCATCTTAGTAAAGGATTGTTTGGGAACTCACGATCCTAGATTACAACCCCCTCCATGAGAAAAGCATGAAAAGCAAAAGCACAAGTTTAAAGACTATACCTTGTATATGCCTTTTACCCAACCACTTGACGAAATCATACATGAGGTTCGAGAATAGCTTTTGAGACTACCAAGCATTCGTGAGACACCAAACGCAACGAACTCAAGCAAATATTGTGACTAACATAGAGTACATAGACATGACACTAATGAGTGTCACCATCTAAAGAACGCAGTCAAAGGCATTATTTGCAAAGGCCGCATCAACTACTTCATTGTAGACAAGAAAAATTAAATTCAATGACCCACCTAGCACTACTAGGTAGATAACCAACAACAACCCCATAATCAATAAGCCAACCCCCCTACGGATGAGTAGAACTGAAGGGGACGACACAGTCAAGTCAACATCATATTCGATGAACTTGACCTCCTCTTAGGCCACACCATTATCACTCCTAACCATGAGGTGCACATTATTAGACACAAGAAGCTAAAGATCGACATAGTAGTAGCCTTTTGCCAATGAAGACGAGCAGGGAATAAACCTGCCCCATAGCGATGCATTTGCCATAAACATTGAAATCAGCTACTACAATGTTCCAAAGATGTTCATTGACAGTAGGAGTTTAGTAGACATACTCTTCTATAATGACTTCAGGCAAAATGAAAGAACAACTCGACAAGTCCCTTCAGTTGTATAGACACGGCCTTAAAGGGTTTGGAGGCGACAGACCGGTGCTTACAAAGGGGATCATCACCTTGCTTGTTTGATTAAGTGATGGAAAACACGTTGTCACCTAGTCAATAGACTTTGTCGTTGTCGACATATAGTCACCATACAATGCCATCCTTAGCAAACCAATTATAAGAAAATTTAACATGCTTATCAGCCAAAGGTACCTTAAAGCGAAGTTAATGACCCCTACTAGAGTTGGTGAAGCCAGAAGTAACTAGGCTCTTTCTAGGATGCTCTACCTTAAATCGAAATCTAGAAACAATGTCATGAACATTGAGTCAACCAACTCTCCTACCTCAATACTACGGGGCAAACCTACAGAAAAGACCCTTAAATTCTAGATATCTAACACCCCTAGAATGACAACCAAAAGAAGGTCCAAGCTACTAAACAATGACAAGCTTAAACTAATAGAATTCCTTAAGCAAAACTCAAATGTCTTTACATCTACCTCGTAAGACATGCTAGGGATCATCAGTATTCTTGAGGTTACTCACCACCTCAACGTAAATCCTGTCATCCTACTTGTCAAGCAAAAGAAGTGACATGTTACACTCAAATGTCAAGCCATGATCGAGGAAGAAGTATAGAAGGTGCTCCACATAGGCTTCATTCAGCATGAGAAGTACCCTACTTAGGTCTCTGACATGGTGCTTGTTAAGAAAGCAAATGGAAAATGGTACATGTGTGTCAATTACACTAACCTCAACAAGGCATACCTAAAGTACTATTTCCCCCTATTGTGCATAGACTAGCTCGTTAATTTGACATTAGGTCATGTACTTCTCAGTTTCATGGACACCTATTTTAGGTACAACTAAGTCCAGATGGCTTCTAAAGATGAAGTCCACTCATCTTTTATCACATACTTTAGGACTTATTGCTACAAAGTGATGCCTTTCGGCCTAAAGAACACTAAAGCCACATATCAAAGATTGGTTGCCCACATCTTCAAACCACAAATAGGTAAGAACATCAAAGTTTATGTCGATAGTATGATCGCCAAGAGTAATAACAGAAGAGACCATATCAACGACCTTTGACAAATCTTCCAGACCCTTCACAGATTCCAAATAAAAGTTAACCCTTGGAAGTCTTTAGAGTTGCTTTAGGCAAGAGGCAAGTTTCTTGGTTTCATGGTCACTGAGCTAATGATAGAGGCCAATCTCGATAAGATCAAAGCAATCTAAAACATGTAAACCTTAATCAAGGTCAAAGAAGTCCAGCGACTAACAAAAAAGATAGCCACCCTCAACTACTTTGTATCTCGAAGTGCGGATAAATGTGCTAAATTTTTTAATCTACTCAAATACCCCACTAAGTTTAAATGGAGACTAGTGTGTTAGCAAGCTTTCCAACCAATACCTAGAGATGAGTTGTACTTATTCCTCGTAGTCAGTTATAAAGCATTATCTTCAGTATTCATTCGAGTTGATGGTCACAAACACTGACTAGTCTATTATGTAAGCCATATCCTCCATGGGCCTGAGCTTAGATACACTAAAATAGGAAAGTTTACCCTCATGGTGGTAATCATTACTTATAAGCTCAAGCCTTACTTCTAATCACATTCGATTGTCATATTAATAGATGTACCACTCAGAATTGCTCTACAAAGTTCCTATACTTTAGGTCGAATGATGAAGTACTCTCTCAACCTTAGTGCTTATGGAGTCTAATTCTGCCTAAGATAGGCAATTAAGGTACAAGTCTTCATAGACTTCATGGTGGAATACACTAGAGTGGACGAGCCTCAACTCGAGCTCACCATACCCATTTAGACACTCCATGTTGATGGCTCCTCCACTAAGGTGGTGTAGGGGGGCGGGGGGGGGGGGGGGG